>JABFEY010000042.1:0-300654 GCA_013618495.1 Fusarium longipes | reverse complement strand
AACACAACAAATAAAAAAAAAAAAAAAAAAAAAAAAAAAAAAAAAAAAAAAAAAAAAAAAAAAAAGAAAAAAAAAAGAATGTAGAATCAAAAAGCCTTTGCAGAGGCATGGCATACCATTTCAAGAATGAAAAAGAAAGTTGTCTGTCCAGACAAGTAAAACCCCCGGCCCAACATCCCCCATCTCCGATATCTCCAATGACACTCGTGACAGATCTTTCATCTGGTCAAACTTGGCGCCGTACAAATTAAACAAACTGCCCGTCTTCGTCGACATCTTTGCTCTGCTGAGCTTTCATCTTCCGAACCCGCTGCCTATAAAACATGCAGCCCGCGCCAACCAGCGCGACAAAGATGACAGATCCGATCAACACTCCGCCCATAATGACAGCCTCGTTGCGGTTGGCGGCTTTGTTGGCCAGGAAATCGGCGTGGCTGTTAGGGTCGTTGGCCGCGCCGGTGAAGGGATTGATGGAGTAGTCCATGGCTGGAGCTTTGAAGGCGTGAAGTGTGTTGTTTGCAATGTCTCTACATGTTTGTGAGTAACTATGCCATACTGCGAAAAGGAAAGTGACGGACAACTTTGAGTTTGTGAAGAGTTGATCAAACATTGGGATCGGATCGAAAAGTCTTGCTGATAATACAACATGCAAGAGTAGAGATGTAGACAACAAAGTGATGGACTTGCAATTATGACTTGCTCGACTGCTTGCACCAGGCTTACAGTGTATGGGAACGAAAGGAATGGTTAGATTAGATATTTATTCACGCGGAAGTGTCGGGTATTTATCTCAAAATGATGACCTCTGGCACTTAATATCATCTATCAAAACACGAATGCCTCTTCTCTCATGGCTGTTTGAGTTTTTGTCTGCAGCCATCTCAAGCTTATTTCTAAGGCTGGAGTGCTTTGTTGATGCTGCTGCTTCTTCTAGAAGCTATTGTATGATCAGTCATTTCAATAGCTCAAAATAACACACTATAACGAATTGTCATATTATCTGTCACATTGCTATCATCAAGGGGGGTGTATAGTCAATTTGGAAACAAAACATAAAGTTTCACCCTTTGTTTACCACCAGCCTGTAAAGTCAAAGGGATTCGTGTGTATTGGTTGATTATTACTCATTACATATGGCAATACGTCCAGCGCTTGGTCCGTCGCCTCCGTCGCTTGGTCTATATGTCCGACGCTCGATCTCTAATACAAGGGGGATTATCATAATGCCATGCTATGCCGTTCCTGTTCGCCATGCTGCTCTGCTGATCTTTTTTTTCTCATCTTCTCGCGCTCTCTCCAAAACATCCTTCGTTCCGCAAACTCGAAGTGAATAATTCTCCGCAGACCATGTAAATCATATCGCCAGATCATTGTCGCTCCAGGCCGGGTACGTAGTATGCCATGCTCCATCATCATGTGTCTTTGAAGAATGGATTGGCTCAGGGGTGATGTGTTGGTATTCGGAGGTAGTGGTGGTAGTGATGCAAGATGTGAGAAGAGTTGTGGGCGCGACTGGGGGTATGTAGGGTGCTGTGACAGAAGACCAGGACTCACCCTGATCACTGGCAGGGTCGGGAACAAAGGTCTCCTGCGGTGGGGTAGGTATTACTGAAGAGTCTAATGAAGGAGCCTCAGTGCTATCTGGGACTTCTGCAGTTAGGGTCGTCGGGATGGAGAGCGTGGTGGGCTCTGAGCCTGCATCTGTAGACCAGCTTGCGCTTGCTGGAGGCGACTGAGTGACAGTGACGGTCTCAATGATAACCGACTGGGTCTTGTATGCAGCCGAAGATGTTTCGATGCTTTGAACGGATTCAACACTGGTGGATGAGTCCGGCTCAGGTTGAGGTTGAGGTTGAGGTTGAGGTTGAGGCTGTGGTTGGGGATTGGGTTGAGGCTCGGGCTTGGGCTGAGGTTGAGAAGTCACACCTGGAGCAGTAGCAGAAGTCAAAGAGTCGGATGGTTCCTGGGCTGTGGTCTCGGGCTTTTGCGTGGCTGTCGGTTCAATTGACGCCTTGGGCTTGGAGGTGCTGAGATGAGAAACAATGACTGTCTGAGTAACAACTGGTTGATCATTCACGTTGATGACAGACACGGTAGTGGGAACGGCCTTGGTAACGGTTTTTCCGGGCACTGTGACGATGCTGGGCTTGCCTGTTTCCGTGATGACTTGAGTAACGGGTTTTCGTGTCTGAACCACCGTCCGAATAACTGTCACGGCGTCGCCTCCATCATCATCCCCATTCCCACTGCTGCTGCCGCCGTTTCCATCCTCGCTTCCAGTACCATCAGAGAAAGGGTCATCATCGCCAGGTTCCAGAGGAACGACTGAGTATTTGGGTTTAGTTGTGTCATCTCGAGGCTGGATTCTGGGCTTGGGCAGCGCAGTGATGGTGGTGTAAGAGGCAGAAAGGGCCAGAAGAAGGGGAATATATCCGCGCATCTTGACGAGGCTATTTCGCCGGAATGATTTCTTGATGTGTTTGCCTGTTGGTCTGTTTGTATCCAGAGGGGTCGAGAGTGCCGTGGGAAGTAAATGGTCGACTGTGTGCCAGATTGTGGTTTTGATTTTATCTGCTTGCAGATGCTGGCACTGACAGCTAACAAGAGGTCATTGATAGTGAGTGATTCACAAGCACACTTGAACGTTAGAGAATGAGAGACAAAACAATGATTGATTCACGAGAGAAGGAACAGAAGACGAGACAACCTGGTCACTTGTTAAGAGGTCACGTAGTTTTATCAAGAACAGTTATCCCGTTACAATTAAGATGGCTGGTGAACTCTGTACTCCCGTCGGGTCCCTAGCCAAGCAAGCCGATTGCCTAATACGTGAATTTATGGTGGTTGGTGGTTGGGGACACGCGCTAACATCCAGGAACAATCGGGGGCTTCTGAAGGCTCGAACGTTGACGGACCAGGCGGGTTTTAGCGAGCGATGTTCACCAACCACCCGTCAAGGCTAAAGAAGGGGTCTGATTGGTTGAGTGGCCAGCGACATGGCCCGACGATAATCTTGGGTGCATCTGTTGGCGAAAGCACGTGCGGGGCTCTCCGAAATGGCTATCAATAAGTAGAGACTACTAGTATTCAAACTTCTGCAGTCTAGTCTGGTTCATTCTTTTCCTTTGTAAAACTCCCCTTGGTTGTGTCCCTCTCGAGGCAAAAATGATTGAGTAAGTCGTCTTGCGTGTTTGTGGCTGTGAAGTGGCGCTCCATGCCTTTCAGAGTGGCTGGCGGGTCTGTCCAAATGCGGTAACTTCTTGGAATCAAGGTTCTTAACAAGCAGATTTTTGGGAAACATTCTATGAGATCATAGCAGATTCTTAAAGATGAATAGTCATTCCTTACTTCAGTGTTCTCACATTGGATCCCATGGTTTGGCGAGAATAGAATTGGATTAATGGAGTCCTAGGTAGTTTCCGATTCCACAACTTCAGAAATCTACAGTAGATGTCACTCCAGAAGACCAGAGTTGAGCATACAACAACCGACTCGTGACCAATGATACTTTCTTTCCGAGCGTGTGACAGATGTGATGACGAGTGGCAGACTTGGCAAGCTTCTTGTTCCCCGCGCAATGTCGACACTCAGCCTCGACGAAGATTGGCTGCCATTCTAATGAAAATGGCCAACTAGAAACGTCTTCGCATTCATTATCCAGAGCCTGAGTTCCCATGTCATGGAAGCGGGTCAGGCATTTCTGCTTCTGCGATGATAGTCCTGTTATCCCCAAGACTCGGAAATGCCTGCATGGTTGTGCGCTGCATGACAGTCTGACAGATGAGCAAGCGAGTCTCGGCAGCATTGATCGGACGTTAATTAAAAACTGCCCCTCGCAAGGCTACTGAATACCGGGGGCAAAGACTCATCTGTAGTATTTGTGTGGTGCCAATGACGTTTCCACCCAATCCTTCGGATTTGGCTATCGCTGATGCTCCGCCTCTCAGCCCACTTGGATCGCCATCAATAAGGTAGTCTAAGTGCAGCGCCTCTAAGGCTGAGTATTGCAGGGACCGTAGCAGCTGCGCGTCTCTTTTTTAAGCCTAAAGAAAATCAGTTCCTGTTGGGTCCTGTACCGGAATTAAAGTATTAATAAGAGACCCCGTGTGCTTCTTTGGGATTGCCCAGCTTCCCAGTTTCTGTTCCATCATCTTCTTTCTGTCCACGCACTCCGCTTATACAAAAACCAATCCTTTTCCTAACATCACCCCGCACTAGATTGTCAATATCACATCACATCCTTCCAAGTTATCTTCATTGATAGAAAACAGTAATTCCAGTGCAATGTCTTATCAAGGTTACGGTGCTCCCTACGGCCGTAAGTACTCATATACCGTACCCTTTGCGACAACAGCTCTGACTCGGGCATTTCTAGAACCGCCGCCACAGCAAGGTTATGGCCAATATCCCCCACCTCAACAGCCCCCATATGGAGGTTATCAACAACCTCCTCCTGGACAATATCCTCCCCAACAAGGCGGATATCAGCAACCGCAGGGTCACTATCCTCCTCCTCATGGCGGACCTCCTCCGCCTCATCAACCCTACGGCGGTTACCAGCAACACCCGCCGCCTCCGCAGCAATACGGTGCCCCTCCTGGACCTCCGCAAGGCCATTACGGAGCTCCCCCTCCTCACCAGCAGCACCAGCAGCCATACGGCCAACCGTCTCCAGCGCCGCCAGGGCAGTACGGCGCGCCTCCTCCTCAGCAGTATGGTGCACCACCAGTCCAGCCTACTCCTCCCTCAATTGGTTATGGAGCACCTCAGATCATCCAGTGGAATGGCGAACCCGATGCTGACGCTCTACGAAAGGCCATGAAGGGTTTCGGTACTGACGAGAAAGCATTGATTGCCATTCTGGCAAACAAGGATCCTCTGCAGATTGACACAATTCGACAAGCATACGAGCGAAGACATCGTCGGAACTTAATTGCTGATATCCAGAGCGAGACTAGTTCGTGGTTCGAGAAGGCTCTGGTCTCGCTAGCCCGTGGTCCGCTCCTGTCCGACGTTCACGCTCTCCACGACGCCATGACTGGACCTGGAACAAAAGAAGTTGTCCTCAACGACGTTCTGCTAGGAAGATCGAATGCGGATCTAAAGGCCATCAAGAGCGCGTACTATCACACTTTCCATGACAAGCTTGAGGACGTAGTCAAGGGCGATTTGAGCATGAAGACTGAGCGTCACTTCATGATTGTTCTGGGTGCTACGAGAGCTGAGGACGCGGCGCCAGTGGACCCACGGCAAGTTGACGACGATGTTATGCAAATTTACAAGGCCACCGAAGGCAAGATGGGTACAGACGAGATTCTTGTCTGCAGCATCTTGAGTACAAGAAACGACAACCAAATCCGTGCCATCGCACACACCTACAAACAAAAGTTCAACAAAGATCTCGAAAGGGTCATCAAGAGCGTAAGTCACGTCTCGCCACACGGCAAAGTAATGTTTTCTAACTTGGAGCAGGAATTCTCCGGTCACATGGAAGACGCTCTCCTCTTCCAACTGCGCAATGCTACAGACAAGTACATGCATGCAGCCAAGCTGCTCGAGGACTCCATGGCTGGCATGGGAACAAAAGACCATCTTCTCGTATCCCGAACCATCCGTTACCATTGGGATCGCAACACTTTGAACAACGTAAAGGGCGCCTACCAGCAACGATATGGCAAGAGTCTCGGCAAACGCATTTACGGCGAGACTTCGGGCGACTACCGAAGGACGTTGCTGGCAGCTATTGGCGAGCCTTACTAAAAAGCCCAGCGCAAAAGAGGTGAAAGGGAGATGCAACATATTTAGAGGGAGAGATGAGAATTGGGTCTCACGGCCGACACTCATTTATGACACGGCGTTGGGGGTACATATCTGACGGTACATATCTTGTCTTTAGGTTTTTGCAGACACTGTGGAGTATGAATTAAGATACCAAAGCATGAATTAAAATAAAGAGTTGGAATAATTTGCTGGGATGGAATTGGAGTAAACAATCCCAACTTCCAAATAGCTCGCTCCAGACACAACTCATACAGACATCTTCATAGCAATTGTTTTATGCGGATCATATCCCTTGACGGTAAAATCTTCTGCCTTCCATCCGTCAATGCTTCCGCCCTTTTCTCGAGCAATTTCCAACTCAGGGAAGTTTCGAGGCTCACGCTCAAGTTGGACCTTGAGAGCGTCAACGTGATCGAGATACACATGCGCATCACCCATGACGTGGGTAAGACTTCCAGGAACCAACTCACAGACGTGCGCGAGCATATGCGTCAGCAGAGCATAACTGGCAATGTTGAAGGGGACACCGAGACCCATATCGCAGGATCGTTGGTAAAGCTGACAGTGGAGGTGTCCCTGGAGTTTCTCTTCTGAGTTTTCGTCTCTGCTTCGAGGATAGGATACGTAGAACTGAGCGAACATGTGGCAAGGTGGCAATACCATCTTCTTAATATCCGCAGGGTTCCAGGCAGAAAGAACCAGACGGCGGTCATAGGGGTTTGTTCGCAGTTTGTGAATAATTTCAGCAAGCTGGTCTACGCCCTGACCAGTATAATCCGTCTTGGCATCAACGTACTCGGCGCCGAAGTGTCGCCATTGGAAGCCATATACAGGGCCGAGATCGCCGACCTCGTGATGTTGAAGACCGAGGTTATCGAGAAACTCGCGCGAGCCATTGCCATCCCAAATCTTGATACCGGCCTCGCTGAGACTGTTAGAAGAGGTGTTGCCTTCAATGAACCAGAGGAGCTCGGCAATGACAGCGCGAGTGAAGACGCGCTTCGTGGTAAGGAGGGGTAGAATGGGTGTCCCATTGTTGTTAAGGGAGAACTTTAGAGGGCGAGGAGCGAAGATGGAATATGTTCCGGTACCAGTGCTATACGCCATTGTTAGAAGTGTACTCGAAAATGGTCACACAGAAGACCTCTTACCGATCTGGTCGACGCTCGCCGCTCTCGAGAATTTCTCGAACGAGGTCAAGATACTGGTTCTCCTCATGGTTGATAGTTTTCGAACCGCTGGAGGGGGTAGAGTCTGTTGTGCTCTGTGAGATGGTCATTTTGGCGGTTAGCAATGCAACTTGTAAGTATGAGAAGGAGTGCCCACATGTAAGCCAAATTATATCTGTGTGAAATGTGATTGGCTTGGAAGCTAAACAGGATGACAAAGAATACTGCCCTTATTAGCTTGTCTGTCCCAGTGAAAGAAGGGTCACAGAATGATCTCATAAACGAACATGCAACTTTGCTCAATAAATACATGATGAATAGAGCGGGCTGTCTAAACTCTATAGCGTATTGATAGATGTAATACTTATTACTGTTCTTAATTGGTTGCTCCTATAAAAGAGGGGATAATACTAATTAATATTAAGTTTTTATATAAGGAAGAATGCATCATGCTTTGCCAAGCTTTGCAGTTTTATCTTTCTTGATATTGAGTTTTGGTCCGGATGAGTTTTCCTTTTGACCTTGTTGAATCTTATTGTTCATTTTCCTGTTGTTTTTTCTGGGGTTCAAGTTCATGATAGCGACTCTTCACTTGAAGATGATTCTATTCAGATAGTCATATTAAGTTTTTATTATTTTATTAGCGTCTTGCGCCTCAGCACTGACGTCTATAAGTCACGTGACTATTGAAATAGTTAGTTTCAAATCGCGCTAGTGTTATTAACGCGCTAGCGAGTTTTTATAGAGGAAACAGCTACTCCTAATTACATGAACCCTGCTTAGTTTCTTCCACGCCCTGGGCGCATTCTGAAAAAGGAGCACCTGCTAACTTCTACATTTTAAGCCCACTAGCGCGCAAGCAAGTGCCTAAACGCGTCTTGAAGGCATCCAGAAAGTAAGGCACGACGAAATTCATGAAATCTACCTACTTCGTATCGTGAGAACACTCACTCACTCACTTACTCCTACCTGGTCTGCTGATCATTCGTCTTTCCTTTCTTTTTTTCATCTCTACATAATACTTTAGGTGCTAGAGAACTTGTCCTCTCTATCTGCAGCAATAGATGGCACCTGGTTTATCATCATCAACGTCAGCTCTGGATAAACTTCTTAAATTCAAAATTCCGAGACATCAACTGAGGCGAAAATTGACCCGACTTCCTTGCCAGGCTCATCTCAAAGGAATCTAGGAAAAGAAACATGGTGATGCATGCTGCACATCAGCCCGCTGGCACGCATGTGCAGGATGGCGTGAATGGCGCAAGAAGTCCTGGACAAGCTGCACATCCATATGCGCATTCGCAAACCCCGGTACCATTGCCGAACTATACTCCCCAACCAGTCACCTCCTCAAATTCATCGGCGCTTCAGAAGCAAGCATATAGTGCCTCGCCAGCAAAGTCAAGTCCTCTCATGACAGCTGGACAGCATCGCTCACCGCCCGTGCAGCATGGCACATTGAATCAGGGACCTTCGCAGTCACCGATGCAGAATGGAAACGCTGCGCAAACTCCGTCGCGGGGGCTCGTGTCACCAGTAGCACAAAACCAGCCGCAAAATGCTGAATCCCTGGGTGCATACCAGGCCTTGATTGCTTTAGTCGAGAGGGCACCTGACACGGCTGTTCGCCAAGTTGTGCGCGACAGATGGGAAAAGTCCCTTCTGGGCTCAGAGTACCATATTGCTTTTGTGGTAAGTCAATATCCCGTCTGCATGCCTTGCTATTACTAACCATCCCCGACAGCTGAATGCGACCATGCACCAAGCATCTCCTGACACCATTGCCAGGGCTGTCAAAGAATTTGGTGTTAAACTGGTCCAAACAGCAAAGAGCGATATCGTAGGCCATCTCAGCCCTGCTGACGTTGACGAGCTGGCGGACTCGATTCTTGCTCGTGCTAGCCCACAGTTTCTCGACAAGGCTCTAGCCAGACGTCTTGAGACGATACCAGCGCGACAGCTTGTTAATGCCTTGGCGCGCGCTGAGCGTCTAGGCTATGACGTACAGGACATTGTCCGGGACCACGATGAGCAAGTTATTCCATCTATGCACTCAATGCCTACGCCATCTGCAATGCCTCCCACGAATCAAACAGTGCGTGTGCGGTACTACCAGCCTCCAGCTATACCTTCACAGCAGCTGCAAGAACCGCAAGAGCCGCTGCAGTCAATCTCTCCATCGGCCGAGTTGCCAATACCCGAAAAAGTCAAGAACCCCCATGATGTACCTTTTGGTCCTCCGGATCTCGTTTGGTGCAATTGCAGTTGGCCGTGTGCCTCTAGAACAGCTCTTGAATACGTAAGTTCGTATAAGCAGACCCGACGTCTTCTTACTAACAAAGAGGCAGCATAAGAAGAAGAGCGCTTGCTACAAGATTCACTCGACCGACGTAGTTGGAAGAGACGTGTGCCTCTATTGCGGCTGCAGATTCGGCAGTGGTGGTGGGTTGTTGTACCACGAGAAGTCTCATGTCTGCGGAGAGCATAGTCGAGAGAATGGTCAGAAGATGCTCGAGCTGATTACGTATTTTCGCACGCACGGGAGAGAGAAACGTTACCGCGCATCTGCTCCACCATCGAGTACTCCTCGAGCCCGAGCGCACCCACCATCCACTCAGCAAAATACAACTGTAGCCACACCAACTCAATTTCTTTCAACTCCTGGCCGCGATCCCTATAGCCATCTAACACCTGATGCGCTGAAAGAGTTCAACACAATTATGCACGAGGCTGAAGAGAAATACGGAGGTCTAATGAGGGATGCCATGCTTCTGGAAGAACCGGAGAGATCAAAGCGTTTGGCGAGTCTCAAGAATTCTTACAACACGAAACAAAGCACAACCCGTAAGAAGTTCGGCATCCGTCTACGCGAAAGACGCACTCGAGATGAGATCGAGGCCGATCAGGCTAGACTTCTGGGTAGTCCGAGAGGGAATGAAACGCCAACAAATGGAACTCCAGCTCCTAGCAATGAATCCCGTCCAAAGAAGAAGCCACGAACAGACAATGTTGAAGCGGTGCAATCGTCGGCTGGGATGAATAACAGCCAAGGGAGCCCACAGAAGAGGGTTCGCATGGCAGAGATGGGTGGCGGTTTAACTGGATCACAGGCAACTGCACAGCTTACTGATCCCACAGCGCATCTGAATCCACCCCAGCCACGGTACACTCCGCAGAAACTATCCGCTGCTAGTAGCCAGCACAAGCCAGTTTGGTCTTCAAACCGAGCAGGGGCACCCGTGGTAGGGTCTCAGGAGGATCCTATGTCAATCGACGATGACGACTCCGATACAGACAGTGATAGCGACGATGATAGTGACATCCCAGCTACTCTTTACTAGTCTCGCGAACTAATAAGCATGGGCACGGCGTTTGGGTTTATTTGATTTGATACCCTGGACACTGAAGCATGGAAGCGGTGAAGCATTAACTTGGGTGCATGCAACGGGAACCGGAGTTAAATTATTAAGGTGTTGATGGGAACCGGTGAATAACAAAAAGCGACTGGCACCTAGTTATTGGCGGAAAAGTGTCAACATGGGAAAGGCGAAACGGTTTGAAGCAGAGATACCGTCATGAAAACTAGGTTTTGGAATTCGATCTCTGGCTCTCTATATTCGAGTGAACTCGGTCAAGTTTTTTACCAGATAGCCTCAGGCGTGATTATCTTATTGGGCATCCAGGTAACAAGACAGATAGGGTGGTAGCTTAGACTCAATGAGCATCGTGTGAACTATAACTTCAAGGTGATGGACGGTTTTACTGTTGCAAGGTTGTGAACGCGTGATAGGAATTGAAACATGAGAAGAGTGCCACTGGCATGGATGTTGAGAAAAGAAGATGTTTGATTTATGAAGGTTTCTTTTCACTTGAGTACCTAGTCTAGTTAAGACCATAACTGTTTCATGGTGGACAGAGATATGATAGAACATGATGGGCTCATAGACACGGGCTAAATGTCAGTCGGTTATCTTTGCTAGCAGTCACGAGAACATCTACCGATTTAACATGGCAACATGCGATTGAGGTTTCAGTCAAGAAGAAGAGGCAGGTGCGTGATGCTTCAAGCCCGTGCCTTCCACAAGCGCAGAACAAGCTAAAAGTCGTGGATGAGAGGTCCGCCGGGCTTGTTCTGGTTTGGTGTAAAGTGAGAGACAAGGGCATGTTTAGTGGAGGTTCGTTCTGCACGGCCCTCTGGAACTAGGTACCTACTCCACGAACAAAAGCCTTGTTCGAAACCATCAAAGAGTCAAGAAGAAGCGTTTCTTTTTCCACGAACAAACGATTTGATGTTATTCTTATTTTAGTCTTCTCTCTTTGTTCTAATTATGGTTGTTCGTCGTATCCTGACGGCGCTGTATCACCTTACCCATGACAACGCATCTCATGGATCCTCATTTCCTCCTATGTCGGCCTTTGACCCTTTCTTGGGGCGCGCTTCTCAAAGAATCTCCGTTTTAACCTTGTCAAGAAAGGCCAAGACTTCCGATTATCCGACACGATTCGACGCAGGAACAAGATAAGCTTAGCTGGTAGCCACGCGAGGTTACCGCAAGCAAAAAGAAGTCGATCCACGTTTGCATCCTTAAGGAGTTTTTTGCCTTCTCATCCCTATCTCGACATGCAACTGGTTAGCCAGGCGCCTAGGCGGGTGCGGAGGCCAAAAGCTCCGACCTATGACAGCTGGAAGCGCTGCGCAGATGTAGATGCGGTCGGTGCGCAAGTGTGACAAGCGTCGATGGTGATGCAAGGGCCTTCACGCTGAGTGGATGGATTATCCGCATCAGGGGAGGCCCCGTTTTGGATCCGACCCTTTTGAAACTGCCAAGGGTCTTTGAGCAATAGGCTACGCTTCTGGCTGTATCGCCACCAGGAGGCCTGGAACGCTAGAAGCCTACAAGGCTAGGACATGCCCCGAATGATCGCCTTGAAACCCGCTAACAGCCAACTTTGGTGCTGCTGATGTGCTTGGGTGGTGCTACCATTGGCTGACTTGCGGCATTCTTACCCTTTCTACCAGGGGCTCAAGCGAGAACTGTCAGAGGATATCTTTTTCTTCTCCCCATATGGTTGATAATCCTCCCACGAGCCACTCCTGGTGACGGTTCTTCAGTTTCAACTTCTCCTCTTGGTTTGTTTTGCTCACAACTGGCCGGCCCAGCATCTTTCCTTCTGCGCATTATCTGGTTCAGTTTTATATTTGTTTCTATTCCCTCAACACCCTCTTTCTCTTTCTGTTTCCTCTTGGGTCTCGTCCTCTACTGAAACTGATATACCCTATTATCAACACTTCGAAGAAACGTCTGCGACGATCATGGCTCCTCTCTTCAGCCCATCTAGCTTTGGCCGTTTCATAGACAGCCATAGCCGTCTGGCTTCCGGTTCCTCTCAGAAGTCGACAATCTCCTCGCCAATGCCATCGCCTGCATATTCACAACCTCCACCAGAGCCCATGGCAACACTGCTTATTGGCCCCAAGCAGCATCGCTTCAAGGTCAATAAGCGACTGATATGTGCTACCTCACCATTCTTTGCTGAGCGCTTCGGCGACCCATCAAGCTCGAAATCGATCTCACTATGGCTCCCCCGCGAATCATCTTCCATGTTCAGTCTTTTTGTTGATTGGGTTCACCTCGGTCTTCGCTTTCGTCCACATCTTGAAGAGATGATCTCAAATGCCTATGATGCCGGCACCGAAGCCTCTCAGGATATCCACTGGTGTCTAATTCGCTTGCATCTCTTTGCATCTCGCCTAGGTCTCTATCGCCTCCAAGACCTTGCTATGGACGCTATTCAGGATCTCTATCTCCGCTGTGACTGGGATGTCCCCTCTGGACTCATCAGATTCCTCTATACTGAATGCGAGGATCTCGCGGCCATTCGACTTCGGCGTTGGGCTGTTGCCATGGTCGCATTCTCCTTCACTGGCGGACCGCGTCTGACATTTGATCCTCAAGAAGAGTCTGCAACCTCGGAGCCTACTCGATTCAGTGATCTGCTTGAACAGCTCCCGGAATTTGCTACCGACTACGACATCCACATGGAGAAGATGCGGCTTTCGGGACTCGATATTCGCTTCAAGAACCCACAGCTGCGCATTCCAGCCAACCGTCTACGTAATGACGAGCGTGCCTTTGGCTTCCGACAATGTTCTTTTCATTCGCATCGCTCAAGTGTCGGCGAGCGCCGATGCCCTCATGAGTCCGGCTCAACAAAATATCACCGTACTCGTCAACCATCCAAAGAGCGAAGTCCAGAGTCGGCCGGCCTCTCTGCTCCCAACCGGCGATATCGTGACGTTGTCCCCAGGCCGCTTTTCTCTGGACCAACAGACTCGGACATCGAAGAGGATGATGACGACGAAATTTCCAAGGCGATAAAGCATGTCAGATCAATCTCAAGCACGCTGAAGACTTGAAGGGAGAACGAATATCTCCGGAAACAGAAAATGAAAGGCCAATCCGACAAGGGGTTGGTGGTGAAACTTTGATCGACTTGATCAACGTCATTAACCCCGTTGGTCTAAAACATACCGAGCGTATCTCCAGGAATGGTGTCTGAATATCTCTCCACTAAACCGAAACACGGTAAGGAGCTCAGATCAGCATCCAGTTTCTGTCGAGCACGTTAATGACGCTCGTTGTAAGCCAAGGGCCCTTTTTTAACACAAACGCCTCATGTCCGTGACATGGGCCTTCGTCAGTTGACGATACTGGTTGTTCTACCGGTTTTCCTACAATTTTTTTTTCACATCTACAATTTACTCGGCTCTCCTGGAGGGGGCCGACAAGCAAGCGAGTCTCACAACATGATCACATTCTCTGTAAATTAGTATTTAATGTACATTACAAGGAGTAAACCTGTCAGGATACATAATCAAAAGACCATGGACTCTTTTTCATAAAGCTCATCCGCCTCATGTTGCATGCATGTTTGAAAGTCATATTCACAGGAATCCATGTTTAGGAGATTTGTTGTTACATCATTCAGATCATTGCTCGTTCTATGGATATTAAGTTCCATCATATCATTCGTCCAAGCTGATACACCATCATGGTCCAGCTTACAAGCTAGTACATCATGTCTCTCATCATGACGTTCCCGTAGACGGGAGCGTCTGTTTTACTCAACTCCAAAAGTAAAAAATAACACGGCAAACGTAAGGCTCTGTTTGGCCTGCGTGCTGTTCGTTCCATCATATCATCATAAGTTGCTGAAAAGGCTTTCTCTCGGCGAGAGAAAGTATTGAAAGAAAAGCGACGAGTTTGTTGTCGAACGAGTGTCGAGCCGAAACGCGTATGAGCAAACACGATCGAGCGAATGCAGGGGTTGCCCGCTTATAAGAAAGAAAAGTAAAGCAAAGTATAGAAATCGAAGGCGACCATGGAGATGGAGACTATCGCCAGATAGACAACTGCCGTCTAGATGCATCATGCAAATAATAGGTCGCGGTCCCATCATAAGATTCGACCAATAAGTGTGGTGTGGGTGTCCGTGGACTCGTAAATCTCGTTAAGCGACATAAAGTCTGAGCAAATGTACAAAGAAAAAATGAAAACGTTTGTAGGGTTAAAGTGGTGACTCAGATCGTCGGCGTGGCTGATCTCGACGGCGGAAATCCTTAAGTCTTTCGTCAATGTAAGCCAGTCGGCTTGCTAACGACGCGCGGGTAACTCCAGTATTGCTTTCGCTCGATTGCTGAACAGTAGCAAAGGGCCGGCGACAAGCATCAGGATCAGGCGCAGTGCCGTGCGACAGGCGGTTCGGGAAGGAAAAGCTAGATCCTCCAAGAGCGAAAGGGGAACCTAGTCGGGGGGGCATCTCCCCGAAGGGGGGTGCTAGCGTCTGCTGTTGAGTAGGCGGGTGTTGCGAAGCTTCGAATAACTGCTGAAGATTCTTGCGTGGGACAGCGACGTCAGTGTTGACCTCAGGCTCAGGCTGAGGCGTTATGAATTGGTCTTGAGTGGCTGACAGATCAACAAGCGAAGCCGGGTCAACCCACAAGTCGGAACCGAGACTGGGTCGCTTGATCTTCCGGGTCTCCAAATGGTTGGGCCGACGCTTGTGGGTTGATCGGCTTCGTGTAAGTCGGACCGGTGACATTAGGCCACGGCGCGGGCCGCCAGTGTGAGTTTGCCTCTGCAACTTTGAATCCACAACAAAGCTTGAGGGCAGCGAGTTTGATGAGCTAGGCCCGTAGCTTCGAGCTCCGAAAGGAGATGCCAATTGTGGGCGAGGCAGCTCTGGCGGCTCCAAAGTTTCGTTGTTTGGTGGCGGCAACGAAAGCTCGTCAGTTTGAATCTCAGGTTCCGAGTTGGTCAATTGAGCCAGAGGGCCTTGTAATTGCATGGAATCTGATGTGCTGACCGCCAGTGAAATGGCCATATCCTGACCAGAAAAGACTGACGGTGAGCGCGCCAGTACTGTGCGACGGTTCCAATAGCGAACCGCAGATTTCTTAAATGGGGATGGGCTAGGTGCTTTGTATTGTGAGCCTCGCGTCTTAGACCTGGCATTCATCTTGCAAAGTTCTCGAAGTTGGGCTCGGGTAGCTGCGCAAGTATGAGGCCACTGCATGTATGGCCCGGCAGCTCCTTGTGTGGGAGTAATACTACCACTTTTAACATCAACATTGCCCTGAGCTTTAGACCCTTTCCAGCTCCTTTTTGTTTCACGGGCAACGCGCAAGCAGACTCCGTGAGGAGGAATACCGCTCTTACCGATGCGGAAAGGGGTGACTTTCGGATCTTGCAGGTACATCATATACGTAGACCATAGATGTTGGTTCATAGGCCTCGTCCAAGGCGCTCTTCGTATCGTTTCTCTTGAAACCTCCTTCTTAGCCGGCTTCAAGGTTTTGCTGTTATCATCGGTAGTTGACAGGTCATCCAGGAGATCTGCCTTCTCATTTTCTGGGCTGACACATTGGCTCAGATCTTCTGAGCTGATAGAAAAGTAACTTAACAACGAAGCGCTCGTGTGAGTCGAATGGGCAGTTGACGGCCGGCTGGACTCGTAATCAGGACTCGAGTCAAGGCTACTGAGGGTAGAGTCAATGGACCAGTTTGGGTACTGCTTTGGGGACAAAGCCGGTATCGCATCAGGAGCAGGAGTTTTAGGAGGCGAGAACATGCGATCGGTGCCACCATGCGGAGTAAAAGGCATTTCTGTGAAGTCGCTGAAATGCGAAATAGGGTACAGTGGTCCTGTCACCTCTTCATCGAGCACGCGGGGCTCCTCGATGCTGGGAATAGGAATGTCTGCGGCAGCGACTGAAGCGAGAAATTGCTCAGTTGGCGCATTGAGACTGGACGCATTTCTCCTCTTGATTCGAAAGCGGGGACGAGGTGGCGACGGTGGGTGGGTTTCGCTATTCAGAGTAGGCTCTGGTGTTCTGGGAATGTCTTCACGACGTGTGCTTCTCGACCAAGGGGCCGCTAAAGACTGAAAGTGCGACATGGTAGATCGCAGGAAACGTGAATGCGTCTCCGGGTCGCGCGAGGTCTAAGTCCCGATATAAGTATTCACGAGAAA
Source organism: Fusarium longipes (assembly GCA_013618495.1). Classification (NCBI taxonomy): domain Eukaryota; kingdom Fungi; phylum Ascomycota; class Sordariomycetes; order Hypocreales; family Nectriaceae; genus Fusarium; species Fusarium longipes. The sequence goes on along the minus strand of JABFEY010000042.1, from coordinate 284,170 downwards.
TGGCGAGGGAAACCAGAGCGATTCAAGCGTAGATTAAGTCGACCAAGATGTTTCGGAATGTGATGGTGTCTTGGATCTAGTCGCGATGCAACACGGCAAGTCGAGCAATGCTGAGCTACTAGTCCGCGGTACAATCCTGGGCGCCTTCGATCGGTAAATTTGAATGTCGCAGAGCTTGGAGTCCGATCGAGTGCGAAAGCGCGACGATGTGCGATTTGTTTGTTTGTTTTGTGCGCGTGGCGATAGTCTCACGGGTATTGGGCGAATACACAAGAAAATTCGACGGGGATTCGAGCGCGCACTGAGTTTAATATGTCGAGTACTTGTAAGTAATCAAGAAAAATAGCTATCAATCGAGAGTCGCCGTCGATATTGTTGTCATCATCGATGAGGTAGTGGCCGTTTTATTGTTGTCACCACCGCGGTATTTGTGGGCTTCCAACCGCAAACCAGTAACAACGGGCAGCGGTCCCTTTCCAACGCGCTTTTGGTAGTTGAGAATATCCGGACGGACTGGCGGCGGATAGGCTGAGCTTGTGCGACAAACAGACGGCGCAAAACACAAGGAGCACGATGAGATGAAGGGTGGATTGGGCGCAAACGAGCGACTGGAATGGGTAAAGGTGAGAGTGATGAGGAGGAGGAGGGAGAAGCGACCAAGTAAACGTGGGTGTAGTGGGCGGGAGTGTACGCTATGTATGAATGGGCAAGCCAAGTCGCTCAACCGGGAGGTGAGTGGAGAGCAGGGCAGCTGGGAATGGACGGGCGGCTCGCTAGGTTGAGTACGTCTCTTCCGTTTGGTATCTAGTCCCAGCCAGGGCAGTGAGATGCGAGCAGATCACTGGTCAGGGCCGTGAATGTGGGCCAGCAGCGAACAGCGGGTGGCGCGAACGCTGCAGTCGAGGTAGGTACAGTACCTGGCAGACTGACTGTACAGATGCTTGTTGGCTGGATGCCGACTGGCTTCGAGATTGCTGTGCTTCTCCAGCTCTGCCTCCGCAAGGATGAAGCGGGGAACGTAGCTGCGGAACTCACGCCTTAGCAGGCCACGGCGTACTGTAATATTATTCGATACGATGTGTTGTACTTTGTGATCGTATCTTGACCTCTACGGCTCACACGAGCTTCTCAAGGTCCACTGGTAAATCCCTTAACGATGGTGAGTACCTTAGCAGCGTAGTAGGCCCCAACAAGCGACGTGCTAGTGCGAAGCCCTTGTCCAAATCAACCCTGGCAGCGTCAGTGACAAGGAACAGCTCAAGCAGCGGTCAGTGGGCGAAAGAGGGCACGTTGTGCAATAACGAGCAAGGGCCCTGGCCAAAGAAGCGACTGTGATAGGTCTCTAGGAGAGGATTAAGGATCCTAGGTGATCGAGACCATGTGATGGAATGGCACAAGAGAACAACCGACTGAGACCCTGCGTACCTCACGGTGTTGTAGGTACGTAGGAGAAGGTACAGGTGCACAGTATTGTAAGCCGATGTCTGTTTGCTTGGAGGGATCTTCCCCGTTAATTGTCGCAAGTGTTCAATAAAATTGCCAGCAGTGGCTAAATGCGTTTGGCATTCAAGTATATTTCCTTCGATTTGTCTTAGAGGCGGTCAGCTTCTGGCGGCCGGCCTTTGGTCAAATATCGACTGAGACTTGCTCAGGGACTCGCATAAGTAGAGATATGGGGTGTGATGAAAGAGGTTGCAGGTAGGCAAACGTGAACAATAGCTGAGTGTCTGTCACACATAGAACAATCAGAGGCAAATAGATTTGACCTGTTTGAAAGAATTGAAATTGAAATTGAATTCTTTCGAGGGCAGAGTATAGTATTGATGACGAGCTTGGAATCGACGTTTGTCGAAACGCGCTCCCAAGTCATGTTTGTTTGTTATGATAAAAAAAAAACCAGAGCCTCTGGTGAGACACAAATAACCCAGGGTTTCCAAGCTCCCTGTTGGCTGGAGCTGAAGTTAGGCACCACTTATTATGGCCAGCGTGTGCGTCTGCAAAGAGCAAGTTGACGATGAAATGCTTGGTTGGGAGTGAAAGACGAGGGGGTATGTGTTGAGAGCTAAAAGATAGCAGCATGATGTGACGCTCCAACAAGAAGACGGGCTCGCACAAGATTCGAAGCCAGCACGTTTCTACCCCTGTCGAAGCCCCAGGTCGAAAATGCAGGCCGGCGGCAAGAAAGAGAGACAGCACAGCGTACAGTAGCTATAGTAGCTCATGGAGTGCAGGGTGAGAGAAGCATAGGTAGGTAGCATAACACAAATGGACGCCTGCCCGCACTCGCATGCATTTGATTAATCCTGGAATGGATGTCTGATTTGTTTATTTGTTTGAAGAGAAAGCAGTGAATAAGTTAGGTTAGAGTGACACGAGTGGGTTGTAAGGTGAGGGGCAGTCATTGGAGAACTGGGTCAGCATGACGCTACAGAGCACGCTATGTGCATGTAAACAACTCAAAAAAACATGGATCCATGGAAATAACCCACTGTCTCCATCGAGACTTCCCGTTGTATGTACCATTGTAAGTCATTTGAAGAATGTAGACTGGCCTCACTTTCAGCTGGGTAGCCCCTTCCTTACATTATGTTCTGGACCTCTCGGTGAAAACCTTGGAAAGAGCTAGATCTCTCCTACCTAAAACTAGCACTGGGAAAAAAACAAGGAAGGTGGCTGGTAGACAGACGCGAAAAACAAAACGCGTTCGACGCGTCGCTGTAAATGAACCAATCAGAGAATGGCACTGCTTATTAGCCATCGACAGGTTTGATAGGTGGTTGGAATCAACTGGGAATCATACAAGTTAACTCATATCAAAGTACTGTACCGCCATTCGGAGAATCAGGATGATACCTAGTAACATGCAGTGCAGTACAGTACAGTGACTATGTAGACATCCTACCTTGTAACTGGTTAAATCTGCAGTGGGCATGCGCGTTATCTGCCAAAGCATGGGAACCTATTTTATCCAGAATATTGATATCGTGTGTCTAGGGTGGCTGCTGCTGCTCCAATGCTCGCTCCTCACGCAAATAACAAAGGCCTGTCGAATCAGAAGTCAGAATGCATTGGAGATTCGGCCTAGAAGGGAAGTGGGTGGAACACTCTCTTTTCGCTTACTATGTGCTGATTTCATCGCTCCAGCTGAACTTGGCAGTTACCTTACTGTAACGGTACAGCTAAGCTTTGATACTGTATGACAGCATCTCTCTCGGAAGACAAGCTTAGACTGCCAATATTCCACAGACAACCTAACTGATACTGATGTCATCTCAGACTAGACTAGACCCATGAAACGCGATTGACTCAAGAGAAGTGCTTGCCGATAAACCGCCTGGTCATCCATACCATGAAATGAGATATGACGTGCCACATCAAGAGCCCAATTGGATGTGCCATGCATCGCATCAAGGTGCTTGTCCGCTGCCAGTATGCGATGTAGATAGTAGGACAAAGATGGCAATGCATCTGGTACTATATGACATTAGGACCGTTGAGGTTATGTTCATTGCATATGCTATTTCATCCCGATACATAATTGATACCTGTTGTTGTCGTTATTGCTGCGGTCGTTTCCCATCGATACTCACACAGCTGTGAGTTCTGCCCAGGTGGTAAGATAAAAGCTCCAGCATGGCTATCCCAGGCGGTTCATCGAAACCTCAAGTAAAGCTTTATCGTATACATAGGCTATTCACGGCCTATTTGAATCTGCTGGGCTCTTATTTGTGTCTGTGATGATTAGGAGGAATTTGACAGCAAGATCGGGTGGCATTATCTGCCAAGTAACACAAGCAAGATCAGCAGATAGCATACATCCTGTCCCTGGGCAATAGACACGGACGAGCTACCTCTAATGCTAACCGCTTATATTATCCTGTGCATTATTACTGTAGCACCCTTCAAAAGGGATGATAGGCTATTCAATTGTCTTATCAACACACCTGAATCGCAAAACAAACAAAACCTACATCTGTACTCCCAATCTTTTACTGCTATCAGTAGGCGAAGGATACAGTCCCGAGCCCGCCAAGAATAGAATGGTCCCGGGTGATACGGCGCTATCACGGCGAGTGGAGGCGGGACGGGACGGGAGCGAAACCCCGCAGTCATGAGCCCTATAACGTCTCGCCAAGCTTCTGGCAGCCCAAGCAAACTTACCTAAGTTAACTCGCACCTATTGGAGTCATTCCCAGCAGGAGAATACCACGCACGCAATAACGCAGCATACGCATGCTGCATCATCTACGCTGCAGGTCTCTCATATACTATGCTTCTATTTACCTTGTTAGAAAACATCATACTACCTCACTACGAATGTCCATCATGGCCTCTAATGCGCCCGACATTATTACACTCGACACTCTGTCACAGACTCTTACTCCATGGGACCCTCAAGGTGAAAGTCAATTATATGCCATAGTCGATATGGGAAGGTACACAAACTTTTGAACAGAAACCAAAAATTCTACGTCTCGTTATCTGATTGTCTCATAGCAACGGCATTCGGTTCTCAATTACTTCCTTAGCGCCTCCGTTTACACGTCTTCTTCGCCCGATCTACTCAACTCGGGCTGCCATCTCATTGTTCGATGCACTCCAGAACACCCCAAAAGGCCTTGTGTTCCTGCCTGAAACTATCGCTGCTGTCTCCGAGACACTGGAACGCTTCCATCAGCTCGCTGTGCGCCATGGAGTACCTGCAAGGCATATTACCATCCTCGCCACGGAAGCTATGCGTCGCGCTGACAATGCGTCCGAGATGCTTGATGCTATCGCTTCAGCGACTAATGGTCTCAGAGTGAGCATCCTCGAGCCCGCTGTGGAAACTCTGTTCGGTGCTGTCATGGGTTCTCGCAGCGGTCTCGTTGGCGTAGAGGGTGGCGCTCTGTTCCTAGATCTTGGAGGCGGCAGCGTGCAGATGACGTGGGTCGATACCAGCAAGCCAAACTACGAGATAGAAGCCGCCAGGGCTGGTGTGAGTCTGCCGTTTGGAGCTGCGAGATTGATCCGTGTGCTTCACGAGCAGCCAGCCGATGTCCAGGCCTCCGAGATCTCCAAGCTTAAAGTCGGTATGCAGCAGGCATACGCCAATCTGTGCTCCCGATTCCCGGCGCTCGAAGCCATTAGAGCCTCCCATGACAAGGGCTCACAGGTGAATGTTTACATGTGTGGTGGCGGTTTCCGCGGTTATGGAAGCATACTTATGCACCAGGACCTAGTGAGCCCTTATCCCATTCCCTATACCAATGGTTATACGGCTCCTGGAATTCTCTTCTCCCAAGTGGGAAATATGCGTCGCGTCAATGAAGAACATGACGGCCGCATATTCGGACTTTCAAAGCGTCGCCGTCAGCAATTTCCCGCAATTGCTACTGTCATTGAGGCTTTACTTGCTACGGTACCAAACATTGGGAACGTCACATTCTGTGGTGGCTCTAACCGACAGGGCGCTCTTATGATGAAACTCCCCGTCGAGATGCGAGAGTCTAACCCACTCAATGTTCTTGCCAACATCACGGCAGAAGAGAAGCCGGTGTTCGAGGCTATAGTGAAGGTGCTGAAAGATGCAATGCCTCAAGAAGTAGATCTCTCTGCTGTACCAAATGTTTTGACCCCTGGGTTGGATGTTCTTTTTGCACGAGATATTTGGATTCGCCAGGGACATGATACGGAGATTAATTCATCATTCGCACTGCATCATGCAATCACCCGAGACGCCGAAGCCCCTGGCCTCTCACACACTGGAAGAGCCCTTTTGGCGCTTTCAACCTCGGCCAGGTGGGGAGGACACCTGAGCTATCTAGACTCGCAGCTTCAACAAAGTCTCTCTGCACTTCTAGAGAGCCAACATGTCGACGCTCCTTTCTGGGCTTCATACGTCGGTGCTGTTGCCGGGCTTCTAGCAATGGTTATACCCATGACTCCAAAGACCGCAGATGAGGTCAAGAATGCTATTAGGTTAGTGCTTACCTGCTTTTGGTCCACGACGATCGTGTTGTCTAACAGTCACACAGCATACAAACACATCTCAAGAAAGCAGATGACAAGAAAGAGAGAATCGTATTAACGATCGGAGTCGCCTCCGCCAACACAGCGGGTGTCAGTCTAGAAGACCTCGCTGATAGAGTGGAGAGAACCGCTAAAAAGAATGGGGGAAAGAAGCCGAGATTCAAGATAACCGCCCAAGTGAGCCTGTTGCCATGATGCGCTCACCAATACATCCGTGTTTTTGCCCATGATCCAGATCAATCATTCCTACCACAGCGAACGTCGTTGTATTCGTTATTATCATAAAAAGAACAGACTTTGTAAACCCTTTTTTCGTTTTTGTTTTGTCGCTTTTCCCTGTGTTTTTGCTTGTTTCCCATTTTCTGTCGCGCAAATCACTTTCCTGTAATGACTGGACATGATGGTTGCGGTAACTTGCAACATCACGCGCCCTTGCTCTTGGTACCACTTCGAGGGCGTCTCTTTGTTGAGATTTTCTTGAGTTCGTGGTTGACTACCAAAGCGCTCAGTCGCTCATCAACCTTGTGCGACGATCGTTGAATCCTTTCATCTGAAGGCAAGTCAGCAGTGTGTCCAGTGGGAGTGAGGTAACGCATACTTACAGAATTCCCTCTTGGCATCCATCATGTCCTGGGAAGTCTGTCGGATCTTGATGCTATGTCGTGCATGAGAGGGGTAGTCCTTGAGCCAATCCATGGACATTTCCATTCTCTTGGGAGTCTTGAATTGGCAATGGTAAAATATAGCAACCAGGGGGAAGAAGCCGTTGTAGAGGTTCTCAAAGGCACCCACTGACAATTGTTAGTAACCATGTTGGAGCTCTGCTTCGAAGTGTCTTACCGATGTTTTGATCTTTCTTGGCACCGGGGTTTCGAGAGAAATACCCGTCATGGGCAATGATCAAGTCTCTGTACATGATAATGAGCTGCCACAAGCTTGCCCACACTGCCATCTTCTCCTGCGCTTTGAGCGAGTCCTGTTGTGCCAAAACATCCTCAAGTAGCTTAAGGATATCATGCTCGTGGGACACAAGTGCGTTCCACGCAATGCGTCTCAACTCAGCCTGGACAGTGAATGGAACCTGGGAGACTTTATTGGACGAGCTACAGCAGGTGAAGCGCGGTGCTTTCCAGATCCTGAAGAAGCAATTCATGGTGTGAACTTTGGAGACGAGGTTGTGCTACCCACATGTTAGTCATACTGCAGACTGCAAGGGCGAACAAGGATGGGTTGCAAGCGTTACCTTTGGAAGTCCCTGACCCTCCTCATAGTATGAGAGCAAAAAGTTTTGCACCGCATGTTCGAATCTGGAGCTGCGTTCGCGCCTGATTTGGGCCTCAACCCACCGCTGGAGCTCGACATAGCTAGGAAACCTGTCCCGCTCAAAAGCAGCGTTTCTCGGGCTCTCGTCAACTCCGTATTGGGAATGATACGCTTGGACAGATGCACGAAGATAAGGAGACTCTGCGTCGCGAGTAAAGTAGATGAGGATGTCTCTGGGCTTGGCGGTGGGAAAACGAGGCTCGTTGTCGACAACACGCCTCTCTTCGGCAGGGTCGGGGGACCAAACATCTGGAAGCGATATGTCTCAGTGTACATGTCTCACTTGGGATATTGGGGAACCAGGGGGGGTTGTTCGACATACCGGCTATGCGACGAATCACAGGCGGAGCAACCGCAGGGGTCCTACGGGTACAGACCAGGTGTGAATGGTCTGGAAACGCCTTACGGCAATAGGGACAGACGCCACAGTCTTGACACTGGGGATTGGCTCAGTTTATGCTTCAGAGGGAGAACAACCTTGTATAGGCATTGGATGGTTATCTTACGCGAGTCTTGGAGATACGGCACGGCAGACATGCTCCACTCTTGCGGACGTCGGCTGTCTGGTCAGGATCGGAGAGGTGTCTGGACCTCTTCTCCATAGATCGCTGACGCTTGACACCAGAGGTCGCTGAAGGGAAATACGTCTTGCTATGGCTTGAGCGGCGAGAGGACGACTCGTGAACTTGAATCTGAGGCGGATATCCATATTCTCTTGGAGCATACTTGCTGGCCTGAGGATACGTCCATTTATCATCCTGGGCCTGAACTTCTCGAAGACTGTGTCGAGGACGTCGACGAACATCCTCTACGCCGTCGAGAAAGACAGAGCCAGAGTGAGATGAGGGAGAGGTACTACCACCTCTGACGAGCTCCGGTGGGGTCTGACCCATGGACTCGGATGTGGTGATCCCTCCATCGTCCGGGCTCAGACCAGGGGTCATTCTTAGGTACGCCTCGTTTCTGTCAAGTGAAAGATGGTCAAGAAAGGATGGGATATCAGTGATGAGTGAGGGAAGGTCCCGGTAGGTTGAGCGAGGGGAGCTAGGAGCTGCTAAGTGGCTCTGAGCTCGAGTGGAATCACAGTAGAGATCCCAGTCAAAGACGGACCTGAAGAGCTCGTCGTAGTCCAGCCCCGGAGAGGTGGGAACACGGGGGTTTTCTTGACCTATCTGGGACAAGTCCCTGGGCCCAAAAGCAGCAGAAGCACCTCCTTTATCCATCTTGAGAACTGTAATGTAATGTAATGTAATGTACTGTATTTGGTGTAAGTCACGAGGAGGTATCTTGGTGGAACCTTGATCTCTGCGCTGGGCGAATTGAAGCACGCAGCAAATACTTGTCAGAAGACGATAAGATGAAAAGTTCCAATGTGCCTGATGCTTGCGTGCAAGATTCGAGCGATTCAGAGACACGTCCTGGCACCAGAGAGTTATAATTCGGCCTCAAAGGAGGCTCATGGTGGACTTGCTCACTTACACCTTCTTCCTCATGAACAAATCGGTGAGAACCAGGGTATTGATTGGTTGTATCTATCAAAATTCCACTCTTTTCCCGCCCCATTGACCAATGAAACACCCTGGTCTCACCGAAAAACGACTCTTGGATTCAGTCCGGGTCAACGCTACGAGTTGCTAGTAGGCCTAAGTCACGAGTATCGTGTCTACCAATATGTTTGTGGGAGGAGAGAGGCGAAAAATTATCGATAGGAAAACTGGGAGTCAGAAAGGAGCTAGTATTGTTGGGTCAATTCGTTGTTGAGCTGCCAAAGCGTCCGTGATGCATTCTTTGGTGTTTATGCATGTCTGGAAGCGAAAGCTTGACATATGTGAAGTTGGGGTTGTCAGACAGCTTCCTTTACCAGCTCAGGGTCTAGAATGGTTAATTAGAGTTTCGACTGTGACTCCAATGCGCAGTTTTCTTTGTTATCTCTATGTAGATGATCCAGCGAGGTCGTCTCACAGCGACTTTGGTCACACAGCAGCTGTTGTCAGTCAGAGCTCACACAGTAACTAATCGTGCCACAGGCACTGATATATCAAGGCTATCGCAAGAGTTGTTATGATAGAGAAACTTGATTTCTCTCGGCTTTTCCTTTTTGAGTCAGCACTCGATTTATTGGTGTTGCTAACTTAGAGTGCTTAGTTCATTCAGATTCGAGGTGGGACGTGCGGGCATATAGACAGGGGTGTCATTTAAGAGGAATAGTAGCTAACATACCTGCTCGTCGTCATCAGCCAAGGACTGCAGATTGGAGGGAGAGGAAGATAGCATCAGGAACCATCTTTGGTTGAACACTTAATACTCCTAATTTATACTGTTTGAGAGGTTTCAGTGGCCTTTTATGTCCTTTTACAGTTATCAGATTCAAGCACGAGTTACAGTTAAAACTTGAGCGACGACAGTATTCTGCTTAAATTGAATCTGTAAACCTATCAAAGAAGCGTCAAATATCGTTCGCACCATAAAAGGTTCACTGTCTAAACTAAATTTAAGCACGCGGCGTCCCGTGCCGGTTGTGGGGCCGAAAGACGGCCGGACGTTGTTAAATTTAAACCTCGACGCCGACTCGCTTAAATGTTGAAAAATAGAAGGAACGACCCGCCACGCCTTCCTTCTTGAGCGGCGAGTAGCGAATCAGAAGCAAGAAAGTCATGTGCTCCTACTTAGATGCGAGACATGCAGTAGATGAGAGCATGTGAGAGATGTTGATCTAAGACGATGCTCATGGAGGGCAATCAGCAGAACTCACCGATAACAAACCAAAACCAAATGACTTTTGCAGTTGATGAAAGGTCAACGAAACTTGACCTGAGAATACTGCTTTCTTGATTCACAGAGGTCACAGAAGATTTTGAGACTATGGACATGCCGACGAAAGATCCATCGGTGGTGCAGTCTCAGCAATCGTGCTGTCATGTTACTGGGAGTTGAAGAGCGCAACCGTTTGGCTGCTGGACACTCCTCTTGGGATTGAATTAGTACTGCTTTACCAGCTCGTGCTTGTCCTAGTAATTCACGAGCAAAACTGATCAGACACCAAGGCTGAAGAGCGATCAACAACTACTTTCTTCGTACGCACAGTAAATAGCGAATTCTTCTTAGTAATGTCGAATTAGTCTACTGTTCAAGCAAGGTAGCGGAGAAGTAGTGGAAGAAGTGAGCTGGTGATCTTGAGGCTGGGAGATGAATATTCGAATTTGAAAGATGAGCAGGATGTATGCCAACGACAGTCAGAACTTGTAGATGATGTGGTCATGGCAGATCTATGGCTATGTGTCCTACGTAGGGAAAGCAGCCCAGAACGAGGTACGTAGGCTTCATTCAGATAAAACTGTGTCTTGCCTAATTCCAATCCCACGCATGATTCTTCCCTTCCCGCCCTCAAAGACTTTCTTTCCGTCATTTCCTTTGTCCCAGTACGCCATATTCGCCATATTCGCCATGTCCTCCAAGGGTATCTCGATTATTCGTGTCTGTCCCAGTATAGCAACCTTCTCCAATAACTCCAAAATCCCTAGACGCCTCCAATACCCACTTTGGACGTGATATGTCGGCAGTTGAAATCACTCGTCCGTCAGATCAATGGCCTCTTTCCCGCTGCCGAGCTTGACAAATTTCCACGATCTAGGGGTAGGTGAAGATTCATCGGCCTCACGTTTAACCCCGGCAGACTCCTGCTTGATCTGAGTCATATTAGCTAAGTATCCCTAAAACATCAGACCTAGTGCTTGTCTGCGAAGGTTACGACACACAAGCTCCGCTCATTTCTGGCAGTGAAGCAGCTTACCTTATTGTCGCGCAGTCTTTCCATCGCAAGACGTCGTATATCACTCTCTGAGAGATAAGAAAGGATTTCGCGCTGTAGTGCTTCTGTATCGCTGGTTAGTAGAATACCACGTACCCTGACACAATATGGATAGCATACCATGAGACCGGTAATGAAAGAAGAAACTTCTGACACGGACCTCGTCCTCGGTCTCAACCGTAACAGGCACGGAATCAACAGCCCCCGTTTCAGTAAGACTAAGAGAATGTCAATTATGTGGTAAAGAAACTGGGCGGTCCTATACGTACCTAGTCGCATGGCTTACTTCTTTCCCTTTGAGTGCTTTTCCCGCGAAGTTGAATTGCTGATTCACAAAGTCAAAGGAAGAATCCCTACCGTGCCATCTCGCTGTCTTCCTGGATGTAGAGACTTTCAACTCTATAGTCCCTAAGCGCTTGGCCTGTGAAGCATCTTTCTCGATCTTTTTTTTAGATGCAGAATCATCTGTATATTGTTGATATGATGTCTCCAAGTACGTGATCTTCTTACCATACCTTTTGTGATAGGGGCAAATGCAAACTTCTTGACTACTCCTCGTTTTGCGTCCACGGGACATACCGTGGATGACTTAATTTTGGTGACCTGCTCATTGTAGAGCAACTCATGCCTAAGTATAGACAAATCGTCCATGCGCGCTCCGTCGATGAATATCGACACCCAGATGGTGTCATTTTTCTTGGGAAGCTTGAAGTCACAAGTGACTGTAACCTCGATGGCGAATTCGGCGCCTGATTTGCACTCGATGTAGCAGTGTTTTCTTGGTGTTGTAGCTTCTCCTGTGCTGGGACCATCGATCATTTCAAGATCATTTGGGACTTCATATTCAGTCGCCAACTCCCCGGCAACCCGAATCCGAGCCTTGATGTGCGGAGCCTCATCTAGTACCGCCATGATGCCAAATGAGGGTTCAAGCACGAGCGGTCCGGATATTGGTGTTGATGTTGACGTTGAGTGCCAATCAAGGAAGGGCAGCAAAGTGGAGGCGAGGCCAGCGCTGCACATGTGGGAAGAAAAAAGCAGCTGAATTTTTTCATGCGTGCTCGGTTTTAATAAGAGGAGACAGGAGTGTGTGAATCAGTGTCCCTCCGACGCTGTTTGCTCGCCGCTGCTCCTACTCGCGAGGACTTTTTGTGGCCAGTGCCAATGAACTGCAAAACGTTCGCTTCAGGCTGCCTGACGTCTGCCTAAAATGCGCGTGTATTAAAATATTAAATGGAATGGTAGAAATGCGCGAAGGTGATATCAGTCCTTCTAAGCAATACTGACTCTAGATGACAAGTACATAGCCATCTCAAGAAGATGCCTGATGAGAACCCAGTGCAAGGTCATATTGAACCTGCCTAGTGATCAGGAAAGAAAACATCTATCTTGTTTAGAATTCTGCTGTCTTGGACTTTTGAAGCTGTTCAAAGCCCGTCCTAGATTTTGACAAAGCACCGTCTGCCATTCCCATGCCACTTGGCTCTATGACAAACAAAGGGCTACAATGAGCAAATACCATAAGCCGTGTCAACAGTAGCGACAGAGTATCTTTCTTGAATTTTTATTATAGAGGAGCTCCCAATGAATTTGAAACTCCTTGGGGAGTGAGTTGACACTTGCTCTGCCTTTGCAAACGACTTTGGTAGTGCTATTGGTGAGGTTAAATACCCGAGAATACATACAGCTCACGTGAGAGCCTAATCTAGGCAGTTCTATGATCTAAGCTCAAAGGACTCAAGACTATCTGAGGAAAAGGATATCCTGGTGGATGAGAGTTCCTGGGGCGAATAGCATTGGACCCTGAGCTTAAGTAACAGACCATTTGGAGAGAGTCTGGGGAGGCGGGGCCTCATGAATGCCGAAGACTACCAGTACAACTATCCCCTGGCTCCGGCACCTTGAAAACCCATTGCAAGTCATCGAGCTAGATAGACTTGCTCATTACCGCTGGACCGGACTGGGCTACTGGCCACAACGTGGGTGTCGGGAACAGTGAACCCAGCTCACCGCGTGGTAGCCAGCTCCCATCTTCCAATACCCAACCATGCTGATGCGTGTCGCAGCGACGCAAAGTCTGGGGTCAGGATAGATCTACAGTACGTGCAGGCAGGAGACATCGTCTGACATGTCTAATCGCACACCCAAGGCTCACAAGAACGGAGCCGTGTCCGCCCCAGACTGGATCGGTCCCCTAGTCGGGGATGAGGAGAAACACTTGCGGCCCCGGATGTGGGGTAACCGCATGTACATAGACAGACGTCTGAACAGCTTTAGTAGTGATTGTAATCTAGCGGGGTAAAGAAGCAAAAACTGGAGTCGCGGACCCGTAGTCTAACTCTAGATGCCGCAGTTTTGAAGGGTGCGGATGAGTGAGCTTGGGCAATGTCTTGTTCGGATTGGAGCTTGTGATAGGACATCGTTTGATGATCTCAAATCTCAACAAGTGCGGCTCCATGATTTTGCGTGGAGTGCAGGACATGCCATGTTGCTTTTCTGGACTGCTGTTGAGACAGGTCTGTAGAGAGGATGAGGCTGATTTGTAAGTCAAGTTCGCCCGAAGGGATTGCTAAGACTTGGGTAATTATTCAGAGACCAATAAACACGGTGATTCGTTCAATGAGTAGGGTCAACTCTCTTGTTCGTGTTTTGAAAGCCTAATGATTGTCACCTAGGCTCAGTTTATAAATTTTGAGGTCAGACTATTTAGTCTCATGATGGACATGCCTGAGCTACGACTTTTGCTTGGGCACTAGGCCCAAGCAGCTTATTTGAGATGGCAGATCGCCTTCAGAATCGACAGGCAACCCAAGGCCATGTATAGGCGTAATGGTACGGGAAAATATGAGACGAGACCCATTGTTGATGTTTGTTGTTGGTCATCAGCTGCAAGATGAGGCGCATCATGTCATATAATGACGACGGAAATGATTGGCCAGACAGAATCTCTCCAATAAGATTTGGTTAATCAAATGGCTTGAGCTCAAGCTTTGGTGTCGGTTGGTTGGCTTGGGCCTCGTCTGGTCTGAGCAAAAGTCTGGGGGAGGTTCAAAGGTTCAATTCATTACGGGAAGCGGGGTGTGAGTGTGGGTGGGGCCGTCCCCGCCTTTGCCGGCGAGACGGAGACGGAGACGCAGCGGAGCCGCAATTGTTGTTTCCCTTTCTCCCAGTTCCTTCCCCTCTCGGGAAAAGTCCCAAATTAAAGACAAGGCAAGCGAAGGCAAGTCTGCGGGTCCGCGAAGCCAAAGCCAAAGACAGCACGAGGCTTAACTTTTCAACGTTTGTTCGGCCATAGGGAACGTCACGGGGGGCGGGGAAGCTAGACAGGATCAGGATCAGGATCAGGAACATGAGTAGATTGGCAGAGTACAGTACATACCGTTTTACAATGCTCAGACTAGGATGAACGGCTCTTCCCCAGAAATTGGAGAGTCGCTGACTTTGCCTGAAGGCCAAGCTGGAAACAGATGGACCTCGATATCGGTCGCAGTCGGGTTAATGTTGTGCGGGGTCAAGTTACTATAGCAGTGGGATGCTCGCTATCCTTTACGCCGAATACCCCCGGTCTCTTTCTGTTGGTCTCGTAGCAACCAGCTGCAGCAAGAAGGTCTCTGTGGATGTCATGTACATTGATCAAAAATTTCAACAATATTGATATAGCAGTGGAGTCGAAAAGATATGCTTGTTGAATCGTGGTGTATGAGAAAGGAAAGTATGATGTATCCATTCGGGTGGAGGAACCACATTGAATGGCACGGCAGATGCGAAGATCTTAATTGTGCCACTAGTGTAGTGTGCTGTACTGTAACAGCTGTCCAGTGCAGCATTGACAACAGATGCTGATCGTGGAATAGTATCCAGATCCATAGAGCTATACAGTATCATGTGTACCACAGACAACAGTCCTCATAAAAGATTGCATCAGGGTAGTTGCTAGGAGAATAGAATCCACCTAAACCATTCAGGTACAATATCTGTCATTCTGTCCACCTCAGATGCGGCAGTGGCTTTTTCTGGGGTGGTAAAAAGCGGTTCCGAAGTCAACAACCGACAATAATCAGCAGCTCATTCATTCAACGTGACTGAGGATGGCAACTGCACTGTGTTGTGATACCCCATGTTTGCATCTAAATTGTCGAATGATTTCCCCAGACCGAGCAAGGATTCCAATGCACTGCAGACAGCGCTTAGCCATGCGGGCGAGGTTGTACAGTAGAGAATATATTACCCTAGACGTACAATGCGACCGCGCGAAAATGGACAAAAGGAATATGCATTGACTGATTGTACGTCTAGAGGAATGCGCTAGCGATAGGATTGGTCACCCTTCAGTCCGAAGAAGGGTCACAGTATTCGGGATTGATTATAGTATTAAATTATGGTTCGATCAAGATGCGGCTGCGGTTTGTTGAAGATTGCCGGTAACAAGTGACCCAATTCATCAAAGTTGATCAGCACCAAGTGCATCGTAGTGATGGACTAGATAGAAATGGCGGCATACGAAACCTGACCACATACGGCATTATTAGCAAATAACACCGACCGTTTAGTTTTAGTTCAAGGATGAAACTGTCCAAGCTCTAGAGGTTATTGTTCCATTGCCGCGCATTAGTCCATGTACAGACTACTATCGATCCATACCAGCCCTGCATAATACAGTGAAAAGCTACAGTAGCTGGGACTGTTGCTCATTGATAGCTTGATTTGTCAGAGATGGTGTTGCAGATGCAACCAATTCGGAGCTCTACGTAATTACAACATTGCATCTCGGGTTCTTGAGTGAACAAGATAGAGAGAGCATACTAAAGGCTTCACGCGGCTCTGCTGTTCCACCACAAAGCTTTGACCTTTTCTACCTAGTAGGCAGTCAAGCTATTTGCTGACGCATGAGTCGAGTAGAGCTTTGACACGTCTCGAAGGACCCTTTTTCCAAAGCTCTGACTATTTCGTATCCTCAAAATCCGCATATTTTTTTTTACAAACTGTTAAGCTTGTCCTGTTTGGCGAAGATCCCCTCCTAAAAGACTCCATCAAGTTAGGTCATTCCTCCAATCGTTGGTCTTTGTGTGGGCTCGATTGTGGGGTAAGCTTTCAAGGTTGGTGGCGGGCTTTCAGGTCTTGATTTGTATCGGCTCTTGTGATTCGTAGATTGGCCAGATCTTCTATCCACTTTGGCGGGGGGGATAAAGATTGCTGTGGAAGCAAAGGGTAGGTAACAATCAGTATCGGGCTACGGACAGAACCAGAAGCCAGATCCGCTACAACAGAACAAGCCAACAGTGCAGTCAAGACTTATCAAGTAGACAGACATGTACTAGAATATATCCTTGGAATGATACAGTGACGGACGAGTTTGCTAGAAAAAGTGCCAGACTGACTATTTCTTGCCTTTGCACGGCATGCAATGTCATGTAGTACAAGCAACCGCATCTATACCCCTGCTCTGCCCCGCGGTTCGGTTCATTTGAGTCGGAATCTACTACGTATTATCAACTGCCAGTGTCAATGCGATCTGGGTTTGTACCGGCTCAGAAGAGGATAGTGTTGCCATTGAGCCGTTCCGAACCCAGGTACCTTGTGATTTACCATACAGCTGCAACAGCCGAGACAGTTAGTTACGTGACGTTTCGACTACTAACCGTATCAGTTGGTGCAGACATACTCTTGTCCACCGCCGCCACTACGGCAGCCCAGTAGTACTGTAGTATGTAATTACATGAAAGAGTCGGGTCCATGCTCCGCAGAGACCTTCTCCTCGGGGATCCAAACGCCGCCCGCCCGCTCACTCTTGTCGCCGCCGCCGCCGCATCTCTGAGCGGTTGTCCCGTGCTATTGAATGGATCGCTATCCACATGGTCCCCTAGAAAAAAACCAGGCTACGCGAATACGTACCTCTCTGTACCTTGCTTTGCATACAACTAAAACCACATTGATACGTGTGAGGCGAGGCTGTTGCGGGGAACGTTGGCGTCACTAAAACCTCCACCCCTCCCCCTCCTCCACCGAGGTTCGCTCATAACGGCTCATCACACCCCGATTTGATACAGACCCCCCCTTCAACTGTAGTGCTTCCATTCTCCCACCCAGAAACCGAAAAACCCCGCGTCGTTCTCAAGAATAAATACTCTGCTTCCCGTCGTCGATATTTCTAGTTCTCTCCTCCAGATCATCTCTCTCATCCACAACTCTCTTCTTGTCTTTTATATAAATATCTTCACTTTTGATACCCCAATACCCCCCTCTCTCTACATCACATAGCACATCATACACAATGGCTCTCACTGTCGAGTTGTCCACTCCCGTTACTGGTACCTACCAGCAGCCCATTGGCCTGTAAGCTTAACCTGAATAACCCAACCAAGAAACTCTCAGTCACATATACTAACACATATTCAGCTTCATCGATGGCAAGTGGGTTGAGGGTGTCGACAAGCAAAAGTTCGAGGTTATCAACCCCTCCACCGAGGAGGTCATCACATCCGTCTGCGAGGGTACCGAGAAGGATATCGACCTAGCTGTCACCGCTGCCCGCAAGGCTTTCGAGGGTGAGTGGAAGAAGACCACTCCCCAGGCCCGAGGCAACCTCCTCCTCAAGCTCGCCGACCTCGCCGAGAAGAACCTCGACCTCCTCGCTGCCGTTGAGTCTCTCGACAACGGAAAGTCCATCACAAACGCCCGTGGCGATGTTGGTGCCGTTGTTGGTTGCCTCCGATACTACGGTGGTTGGGCCGATAAGATTGAGGGCAAGACCATTGATATTGCTCCCGAGATGTTCCACTACACCCGATCCGAGCCTGTAAGTTATCAAGCATAAAAACACAGAAAAACAAACCATTTCGAAACTAACATGTATCAATAGATCGGTGTCTGCGGTCAGATTATCCCCTGGAACTTCCCTCTTCTCATGCTGGCATGGAAGATCGGACCTGCTCTGGCCACCGGTAACACTGTCGTCATGAAGACTGCTGAGCAGACTCCTCTCTCTGCTCTTGTCTTCACTCAGTTCATTGAGCAGGCCGGTTTCCCCGCTGGTGTCTTCAACCTTGTCTCTGGTTTCGGTAAGACTGCCGGTGCCGCCCTCTCCTCCCACATGGACGTCGACAAGATCGCTTTCACTGGTTCCACCGTTATTGGCCGACAGATCATGAAGGCTGCTGCTTCTTCCAACCTCAAGAAGGTCACCCTCGAGCTTGGTGGCAAGTCCCCCAACATCGTCTTCGAAGATGCCGACATCGAGGAGGCCATCAACTGGGTCAACTTTGGTATCTACTACAACCACGGCCAGTGCTGCTGTGCTGGTACCCGTATCTTCGTCCAGGAGTCCATCTACGACAAGTTCCTCGCTGCTTTCAAGAAGCGAGCTGAGGAGAACAAGGTTGGCGACCCCTTCAACGAGGAGACCTTCCAGGGTCCCCAGGTCTCCCAGCTCCAGTACGACCGTATCATGGGCTACATCAAGGCCGGAAAGGACGAGGGTGCCACCGTCGAGATCGGTGGTGAGCGCCTCGGTGACAAGGGTTACTTCATCAAGCCCACCATCTTCTCCAACGTCCGCCCCGACATGAAGATCATGCAGGAGGAGATTTTCGGCCCTGTCTGCGCTATTTCCAAGTTCAAGGACGAGTCTGATGTCATCGACCTTGCCCACGACACTGCTTACGGTCTCGCTGCCGCTGTCCACACCAAGAACCTCAACACTGCCCTCCGCGTTTCCAACGCTCTCAAGGCCGGAACTGTTTGGGTGAACTGCTACAACATGCTTCACCACCAGCTTCCATTCGGAGGTTACAAAGAGAGCGGAATTGGTCGAGAACTCGGCGAGGCTGCTCTCGCCAACTACACACAGAACAAGTCCGTTGCCATCAAGCTGTACTGAGCATACGAAGCGAATTGGGGGTTTTCAAAGGAAATATGAGCGGCGTTGTAACTACATGATGAATTTGTATATGATTGCAATTTAGTTTTATGAATTTTATGAAAGTTTGATATAAAATGAGTTGTTGCGCAATGTGTGGTAGTAGTTGGCGCAAGCGGATGAGTGACACCATCACCACTTTTGTAATCAGCCGACCAGTGATTCGACGCATCGCAAAAAGATGAGACAGGCTAGGGAGTACTGAGATATATCTTCTTAGTGCATCATTTAATCTTTCAAGATATGTCACATTATAATTAATTCATGGCCAAGATCGGCACTACATGAAATGACAGACCGTTACACACAAGTGAAGGGCAGCACAATTCTCTTGAGAGAGAAAATTAAACACGATACGTTTGCCAATACTGTCATGTATCTACTTATAAGTTTGACTCCTTTGCAACAGAAAGTCACATGTCTGTTCATTAATTCAGACGAGGCTGGTCTTGACGAAGCTGAGATACCTACCCTAGGAGAGCAAAACACCAGACCTTAACTTAGAGCGTAGACAACAATGAGCCTAGAAACGGACGGATCTAAGATCTCATCAAATGACTGAATTATTTTATATTAAAGGTAAATCTATCATGGCGTATGTTTCCTGCATCATCAAATAGCTCACAAGACGTCCAACTTGACGCTTCACGTAACGGAAAAGCTCCTCATCGAGAATGCAGACACTGTGTGGCACTCGCATTAACACAAACAGAAACATTTTTGCAAGCGGTATTCTATCCTCACTGAAATACGTAGTTGAATTGTTTTCCTTGATTCTGCTTGTCTACCTGTCTACCTGTTTACCTGTTTGACTGCCTGACTGCCTTACTCTTTGCACGAAGATACCAGAAATATACGAATCTCGCAAGTACTAACACTGGCATAGAGTATTTGTTTAACAAGACCAAGGACCATCGCAGCCAGAGAGCAAAGATGACCAACAATACCAACAACGGCACAAATAATACTTTGCGTCGAGCAGATCCACCCCTTTGTTCAGAACAGGGTCCATGGTCGAAAGCAGTCCTGAAATCAAACGGAGTTGCGCAGGTAAGAGGCACTTTGCGTTGTCCTTCATGGCGTTTAATTCACGCAATTTAGAATACGTTTCAATGCTTGCCTCGATCTCTTGCTCCCTCTTCTTTTTTCTCTTCTCCCTCCTCTTTTCTATCTTCTCTTTCTCCACCCTCGACCTCCCCTCTTCCATTTCCTTTTATCTCATCGAAGAAAGTTGTCTCTTTCTTTCTCATCCTACACCTCGGCCATATTCATACAGTCTACTGTTAAGTGCTTTAGCCCCCTAGACAATATCTAACTTACCTACGCAATATAATACTACAGAGGAGACCGAGTTTACCCTATGCGTCAACACGATACGTACCTCCATGCAGATGCTACAGGTTACAACCGTGCTTTCATTATCTTCTTTGCGAAAAAGCGAATCATTCATATGCTTAAACCCCGATCAGCGGGGGATAATGCGGATATTTATCTTTCACGACCGCAGTCAACAGAGCTGATGAAACTACTGCTTTTCAGAGACGTGGCTAAAAAGGAAATCATCAAGTGGGAGCGATTCCTGGCGTGAACGCGGTACTAATGAGAGATTTGGAGTTATTGGTATTCCTGGTGACGAGCGCAATACGTTGCACTCCTGGGATGGGAAAATTGTGCATTTCGGGATGGCGTTCTTCTTTTATCTTTTACTTTGGTCTCGCAATCAGGATGTCGCCTTCGGTGATCCAGGTCTTGATAGCTCGGATCATTGGGGCACATGCCTCGAGGTGATTGGCAGTCATACTGTGCCAGTCGAGCCTCGCAGGCAACGACATCCTCTTCGAAGCAACGCCCCCCGCCATCGGAAACCTCGTTAAGAAAGTGGCCGATTATCACGGTACGAGCAAAAAGCCGGCTCGATTCAGCAGACATAGCCAAGACCATCGCGTCAAGTTTCTCGACCTCCCCTGTAAGAATTTTGTTTATGGGAAGAAGCTGGTCGTATGCAGCATCGTCGACCTTGGCATTGAGGAAACCGGCGAGTGCCATCCGAAAGACGTTTCCATACTACTTGGACCGAGTAATAGGATTTACCCAGAGAATGCTACTGCTCACGAGATGACGATATTGGCAACAACACCTCTAAATCGCCCATCTCTCTGCTCCTAAGAGCGATTGTCCATTACCAGAGACAAAAAGTATACACGGTCTATTACAACAGTATATAACCAAAATCAAACACCTCCACAACCAGAGCTAAACCATCATCATTCCGAGAATTTGGTACCAGAAGCATACAAACGACAACCTGAAAAGACCGGCGGGACTACAGTCATGCAATTGAAAGATTTCGTCTTGTTTTTACGACAGGCATGGTTCATCGTCGGTACTCCGATCATCCACCGACGACGGCTCAACGAGTCACGGTCCTGACACCTGCTTGTCAGTGCTCGCCAGCTGACAACCCTTGCGTATTCAAATGCAAAAGCAGGCAACCGCGTTCTTGCTTTCTATTGCATTCTCCTTCGTTCTATCTTTCTTTTTATTCCGCCTTTCTATTCTTCTTTTCCTTCCATTCCTATTGCTCTTCCTTTTTACACGGCAGTCCCAACACAGCTACACATCGAGCATCGCTGGTGAGTGAATTTATGATTAGTATCCCTTGTGTGCCATTATTAACAGCTGTGCTTCTCAGTTTCTATTTTTCTATCAAACGCGGTTCTCCTCAGATTCTTCTGCTTCTTCAGTATTACATGAGCGCACATTCGAGAGAGCCCGACGCCATCGAAGTCATCACTAGCTGGGACTCAGAGTATAACCACTGTTCGGATGTCGAAAATGCCCCTACTCAGCTATACATTGATGAGAACGAGATGTTATATTACCCCCGCCTTTCCCATCTTCTGTTCAAGCTCAACCCCGACCAGGCAGCCGCGATAATCAAGCACTCAGGCTGCGCAGTGTCAGTGCTGCCTGGATGTGACGCAGGCTCTCCTCTCCTCTTCTGCCCTTCCAAACGCGCTTCCCTCTTTTTCAGCCTACTCCATCCTGCATGATCTGGTTTCACGACGACCTGACAATGCCTCATCTGAGCACTTCTAACAAACGTCTCGAAAGCGACAAACTGGTTATGCATTTTTTACTATCGGTATATGTCACGAAAAGTCTCCAGTCTCACATCTTCATGCTTTCAGTCTCATGTTTTCAAAACACCAGGCCTCTCGCAGCTCATCCAAAGCGTAAACTTGACCAATATCGAACACACAAGCAAATCGCATCCGATTTTATGTCTTGGAAAAACGGCCCTCGCAGCCAGAAGAGCGAATTTAACCAAGATCAAATCCTTTTTTTCGACTTCATGTCTTAAAAAATAACAGGCGTCTCGCAGCCTATACCAAGCGCGTGGTCGATCAAAATCACATTAGGAGTTTCGCGGCCTAAACCAAGCAGCGTGGTCAATCAAAACCAAATACAAAAATCGTTCCTTTCCCCATGTACCCCCTGCAAAGGCGGTCCCGTGTTGCCCAGCAAAATGCCTTTCAAGGACTCTGAGATTTATCACTTCGATGGTCAGGATCACTTTATAACTCGGTAAGTTCTCCTTCCTCGCGAGAAGGAAAGAATCCACGCTAACCCGCTCAGGTTGAGATGACACTCCCCGTTCCTTCCCCAGCACAGACACTCACGTCATCTGCCCGATCCTCCTTCCTTGAGAAGCACCTTTCTGACAAAGCCGCATCCTTTGTTCCTTCCCTGCCTACCGTCCTCCACTCTCTTCTCTGTCAGGGTATGATTGTTTCGACTCATCTTCCTCAACGTTTTTCTTTATCCATCAACCACATCGGCATCATGGAAACCGATGAGACCGTCGTGAGTCCTGGATCCACTGCTCGATAGAATCGAACAGGTACCAGAAACACTGAAGCATTCTCCGCTTTCTTATTTGAAGAATTGCTCGAACCACAACAGAAGATTGCGAACCTGACTCGCAAGACTGGTGTACCTGGCACTGATTTCCAATACCAGCTATGGAACGATAGGCTTGACAGTTTTCGTCAGCAAGCCTTTGGGCAAGAGTAAGTGGCCGTCCTACAGGAAGTACTTTATCGTGCTAATCAACCTAGTCTTTCGTCGCCCCCTACCCTCATCCAACTTCAGTTATTCCTTCACGCTGTGCCAAAGGTAATCAAGGGTCAAAGTGACGACGGTTCCGTCTCGTTCAACTATGTGAAGACTGGTTTATCCATCATCAAAAAGAACTTGGCATTCCAGTACAAAGAGTTCAAACTCGATGAATATGATGAAGCTCACTTGAGTAAGTCATCTCCAAACTCGCAGCTTATTTACTCTTGATACATTTCTTTTGCTGCATCCTTTTGTTCAAATTTTGGAAAGGTCTAGAGTTAACTATCTCCCTTTAGAGAACACCCTTGAAAACTTGGTACAAGATGGGGTACTCACGAAGGAACCTACGCGAGACGACAAGCATTGGGTTACTGGCGATATCATCGGTAAGATGATTAAAGCCATGTTGGAAGATGGCGTCAACAACGGAACCATGTCATGGAATGCCCTGATCATGAAGACAGTTTCCCTCCTGTTGCAGTCGATCACTGGAGGCAGATCTGGAGACATCCGACAATCACACTTACACCAAGATTCCGAATGCCTCCAATGGAAGCACATCTCCATCAGCCTTGACCAAGACGATTCCCTTTTCCGTGCGACGATAGACCTTGTGTATACCAAGGGGTTTCGGTAAGATTTCACTATACTACTACGTCAATTTTGAAGCATCAGCTAACATAGAATATCAGTAACAATCCTGGACATACCAGATCCATTGAAGTCAAAGAGTTCACTGAACCCCAGCTGAACTGCCTTTGCCCTATCAAGCTACTTCTCTGCCATGCCCTTCGAACTGGAGCTGTTATGGAGAAGAGCTGGGCTGATCTACGACAAGCTTCAAAAGAAAGACTTAACCGTCAAGTCGTTTGGACATATCCAGAGAGGCCTGTCATATGTCTCATGGTCGGCAGTTCGAAAGAACTCATACTGGATAAGCCTTCACCCAAGCAAGCTGCCACTTTCACTTTACGTGAGGGGGCGAGACTTCTAGGCATAGTTCAAGAGCTGACATCGCACGACATCCGTCGAGGTACCACTCGTGAAGCTGCCCACTTGAAGAGTTCAAACTTTGGTACAGCTCTCGAACAGGCACGCTTAGCATTGGGCCATTTAAAAAACACTTCGAACTCTTGGTACGGTGAAACGGAGGAGTATATAGGCGTCAGACCTGTACAGCTGACGTCGGAGCGACCTTCAAATTCGTCTGCAATTCTCGTGACAAAAAGTACGAGACTCAGGCTGAACTGGATGTACACCCCCCCAGGGTGTCACAAGAATTGGCCGGTCGAAGTCTAAGTGACGAAATTAAGTAGTTACTTTATGATGCTTAGGCAAGCCTCTTAGGCTATTTATTTCTATCATCCTAAGCCTTAGGAGTCAATTTTTCTGACACCCACCTGACACCAAAGACAGCAATTGGGATCCAAGGTCTTGCTCGTGGCCAGGCTGTGACGACCCAACGATTTTTCAGAAGAGAGCACCGGTCCGACGGTCAATCCTGTCAACACCTCTACAACCTTCAATTCTGTCAACACCGCTACGACCTTCAATTCTGCCAATTCAGTTCAACTTTACACGACGCCGATGAACTCAATGCAGTCGTCTGAAGCACCGTCGATGTCAGAGTCTCGTCGATATCCCACATGTTCAGGACGCTAACTGTCAATTATGCGGAAAACTTCATGTATGGCGTTGGAACTGGAACTACCGACGATGATTGGAACGCCTCGTCTGATTCAAATCCAGACCATGATGACGACGAAGAGCTCACTGGTGGAGAAGAATCTGTTGAAGGAAGCTTGGCTGGCGTCGATTCTGATCATGATAAAGAAGAATGACCAGTCACTACAAGGTACACCATGTTTATGTTTCATACCATATGTATATATTAATCTCGCTTCAATTTTGGCGAGGGGTAAGTTCATGTGGAATCAGGGAGTTATTGTCGTATGAGAGAGAATTTGCTCGGTGATGGAAAGGAAAGACTTGCACCGTGTAATGATATGAGTTCGGTTATGTAGTTAACATCAAACTATCATCCAACAGTGTTCTCCCGCAATACGTACGACATATTGAGCCGGCACATGCCCTGACTCTGGTACCTACTGAGCATGATTCAGGATCTGGGTGGTCAGCACAGGGCCTGACATCAACAGACTTGGCTCTTGAGCACTCATATTACACATGTTACGCCCTGATATGATTATTGAAATCTATATCCCGGGTCCTCAATCGACATAACTCTCTTAGATCATGCGATGAGCTGTCAGGTTATCCTTTATTCATAAGCTTCTTGACGAACTGGTACCATGATACTATCGGAATCATTTTTAAGTAAATGAAGTGTGTGTGAGTGATTATCGTCTGGAACAGCATCCGCTAAGTTGGTATTGGCATGGAAGGAATCCTGCCAATAGGTAGTGTGAACCATTCGTACGTGGAAGTTGAGTGTGTCTTGCAGTAAAGTTCAAGTCAGGGCAAGCTCGTGGAACAGATTCAAGTCGGGTGGCCGAATTTTGCTCAAATTCACAGAACCACGACAGCTCAGCTCAATTTAATCGACAAGAATCTTAATCGTAGCAAAATTTATCGATAGAAATTTCCATTCATTCCGGCGTTCCGTTCTTGCTCCCGTGTCCCCATGTTCTGATGACTTCCATCCCATATCCCAGTAGCTTTTGCGTCCCATATCCCCAAGATATTGCATTCCCAGAATAGAAAAAAAGAAGGGAAAAAACAACCCCCCCCTCAAATCAAAGCAAGAGATGAAAAAGATAACACCAATTCCAAATGCCATACCGATTTGGTGCCATCTGACTAGCAATGGCCTCCATAAACGTTGATGACCCGATGAAATCAAAAAAGCGTCGTAATATCAATGCCATCCCTTTTGAGGCAGCGGCAAAACCGCTGAAAATCTCTGATCTTTATATCAATACCAATAAGAGGACGGCCAATGTCTGTTGGTTGACAATCTTCGGGAAAATTAAGGCATGTGTCAAGGTAATCAAGCTTGAGCAAGTGCTTGATTCGCTTTTGTCCAATGTAGACCATATAGTCGCTATTATAGTTGTTGGCGTTGGTCTGGACAATTGCATCGCGAGCCCGCTGGCAGCGTGCTCAGCATCATAGGTCGACTTGTATCCCGAAAGCGTCAAATCATCGGTAGAGGCGAATTTTCCCTGTGCGTTTTCCCACTGAACCGTTGCACCCAACTTCTTCGTGACTGTGGCATGGATATATGCCTCATTGCCGTCTTTGGCGTCATCTTCTTTCCCGCCACGTCTCTTCTTTGCAACCGGTGATAACTCGTTGTCTTCGGCTGGCCTTTTCTTGGCTGGGAAGGTGGTATAGACTCCAGCCTTGAACTCAATCTTGGCTGTAAGAGCTTTTGGAGGAGCTGTCAGTTGGGCTGGAATTTCCGGATCCTATTCTTGGAAAATGTCTGACCACCAGTTGCAGCGGCGCTCGTCATTAATCGTAACACCAGGATGAGTAGCTTTGAATAGATCATCAGATGATGTGAGATCAAGCCCTAGGTGAGCAAGATGCTCTCGTAGCCGATGGGGCACGACAAAGTCATTATCCTTTCGAGGTTCAAGTTCTTTCATAGTTTGATTTATGCGTCACTGGGCATGGAAGTTAGAGGGAAAAGTTTCATGACAGCAGATGTAAAATACCTCGAAGCTAGAGTGCTTGATAGGAAATGGTTTTCGATTGGAGAGGTATATGACAAAGAAGGGATGTGACGGAAGATGGAGAAAAGTATGTGGTAGACAGGTGAAAGTCTCTGATCTTCATACCAATGCCAATAAGAGAGCGGTCGACGTCTGTTGGTTGACAATCTTGGGGAAAATCAAGGCACGTGTCTGCGTAGGTAGTCAAGCGTGAGAAGGTACTTGATTCTCTTTCGCCCGATGTAAACCATATATATAGTCGCGATTGTAGTTGTTTGCGTCAGTCTGGATAAGTGCATCGCGAGCCCGCATAGCAGCGTGCTCAGCAGCATAAGTCGACTTGTACCCCAAAGCGTCAAATCATCAGTAGAGACGAGCAATTCGGATGTTACAAAGAGAGCGACTTTGTTCATAAAGGGATCATGCTGCTCGAGAAAAGCTAGAAGTCAGGATCTAGTTGCTATGGCCTGATTAGATGAGTGCCGATATACATATATACCTAGGTATAGTAGCATACTTACATGGTGTCTCCAAATCCATAAGGATGAGACATAATCTGGCTGCTTCTTTTGTCAAATGGGCCGAGTGTGAAGGAAGAGGAGGAGGAGGGGGAGGATGAAGTTATTACTACTGCTGCATTTCACAGCATTTTGTAGGAAGTGGGGAGTAGACGACGAGGATGACCCTGTCTCCCAGTCTTCGGGGCGCAGGAAGACTTAAGTACTAAAGCATGGATAATAGACATAATTATTAGGTCAGCTTATGTTTCTTAGCGGAGGCTCTTAGGCTCTTTATTTTTTATATCCTAAGCTTGCGTCTGATGTTTTATTTCCTCCCCTAGCCAGTATGCGAGCGCGAGAGTGGGCAGACTTATTACGATGAGCATCCTTTCGACAATCCTCCAGCAGACGGCGCATCTTAAAAATGATGTCGCGTTCATCTTACAATTCATCAGGGCACGAGAAAACGGCGTAGGGAGACTGCACTACCGGCTTTCCAGGACCTACTGCAAATACCCGACGCTTGCGGGCAGTGTTTGCCAGCCGACAGCCTTTTGATCCCTAAACAATTCAGGCAACCATTCTTGGGCTTTCCATTTTCTTCCTCCCCCTTTTCTTTTTCTTCTTCTTCCTCCCCCTCCTTTCCATTTCTGTTTTTTCTATCCTTCTTTCACAACAGTCCCGACACATTACGCATCGAGGGTCGCTGGTGAGTGAATTTCTTATCAGCATCCCCTGTGTACCACCATTAACAGGAGTCTGCTTCAGTCTGTGGTTTTATTTCAAGGGCGGTTCCATCTGACAATCTTCTTTCTGAACCTGGCGTAAGGTTATAAACTGTGTATGACGATTTCCTTAGCTGACCATGCCTGCAGGAACACTGTCTGATTTGATTAATCTCGGCAAGAACCAAGGCAAACCTGTCACCGTCCTAGTCGTTCCCTACTGCATGGAATAGGTTCAACAGATCACAGGGGCCCTTGATGATTTGGTGACAAAAGGAATCATCATGGAAGAACATCGTTCTCGAGTGAATGCTACGAACGCGACTCGTGTCGGCAAGAACCGAGGCAAATCTGCCACTGTGCTTATTATTCCTCACTACATGGCGCAAGTTCTACGCATTACCAGGGCCCTTGATGATCTGGTGGCTAAAAAATCGTGACGGAGGAGCAGCGCTCTCGGGTAAACGTCAAGACAGTGGACTCTGCCCAAGGTGATGAGGCAGAATAGGGGGAAAAGAAAACACGGTCCCTCACCCAGCGATTTTTGGTGTAAGAGAGGCCCGACAGGATCCGTGTATTTTTCCCCCCGAGGCCTGGGTTCCTGATCCCTCCTCGTGGCCAAGAAAAGGCCAAAGACCCCTACTAGATTGGACTAGGACTACGTTCAAGGGTGGCTGGAAAGATGGGAAACAAGGGCCTTCCTTCTTCTCGGCTACTTGCTGTACCTACCTAGTAAGTACCTACATACGCTTAAGCCTGAGCTTGCGGGCAGACAATGAGGTAAGATTATTGGCCCTTTGCCGGGTGCATAGAGAGATGACATTCGACAATATGGACTCGATTTAACTTGACTTGACTTGCCTTGCCTTGCCTTGACTTGACTTGACGCTGAAGGAAGTACGTGCGTGCGTGGCGACCAAAGTATTTTCCTTTTTCTCCCTCCTCCTTCCCAATTAAAATTAAATTAAAAATCAAATGCACTTCTCTCTAGCTGACTTGTTCCCATAGAATCCTGCTTCTCCAATTCTTCTGCTGTACCTTGCATGAAAACAACTTCAACTTGACTTTTAACTCACCGCAATTCGATTTCTTGTCTAAACGAACTTGACAAGTACCTACTTCCTCCTTCCTACCTAGGTACCTCTTCGTTGTCTGTCTGAGCGCACCTGCGCTTATCGTCATTCGTACTGGTCTCGGTTCTTCTTATTTCTGTATTGGGATATTCCTTCATGTAAGTATTCTTGGCTTCTTCATCTTCTTATTCATTTTTTTTTCTCTTCCAAGTGGTCTGTTTGGTTTTAGTGCATTTTCAACCTGTCCGCTGGTTCCCCCCCTCTACTGGCTCCCAACCAAGTCCAGCCGAGTCTAGTCCAGTCCAGTTTGCGATTCGATTCTTTCCATGCACAGACTAACTAACAAGCCCTCCCCGCAACCAGTAACTGATTTATGAGATCTCTCTCAACAATCGGTTCCAGCACCCGGCCATATTCACGATAGGCGCACTATCTGACCGACGTCGATGGTCATATTCGCATCACAAACATTCGATACCGACCTGCATTTGACACGATCCCTCGATTAATCGCTTCCCCTCACCCGCAACAAAGAAAGCCCTCGAGGCACCCGACCCAGCGTTAGACACCGACCTATTAGCGAAAACCCACTACTGTTGCTGTTTCTTTCACCTCAATGCGGGACGGGCGCGTGTATGTGGATGTGGACAAGCAATGGCTTAGGCTTGCGACCGCCAAACATGGACGAACAAGACAACTCTCGATCTGGCACCTCCAGTGATACCACGTCCTGGAACCAAGCCTCAACTTCCGACCTCAATCTTCCCCGAGACCCAAAGATGGAACGATCCAGCGCCTCCAACCTGAGGTCTGCCTTTCGAAACACACTGATAAATGCCTCCAACACCGTTCGCTCTGTTACTCCCGACCCCGACCCCGTCGAGCCTCCCACGCCTCCCACTCTCAGCGTGACGACAGAGTCTCTTCAATCTCAAGATGATATTTTCTCACAGCAGACTTCGCCCCGGTCGATACCCTCCTCTGGTGGACCTACTCGCAGGCAAGGCATAGTCTTCAACGAAGTTTTCAGCGAGTCCTACGAAAGTAGTGAATCTAGCCCCCCAAGACAGCACTTGCGGCATACGAGCGGAAGTTTACGGCCTCGGACACGCACGATGGACACTTCTATGCTAGCTCAAAGAAGCGTACCACCACCTACATCAGAGCGACATCGTGTTGGCAGTGTGAGCTCATCCGGGTCGTTGCACCCGTCAGATGAGCTAAGACCGCAGCTGAGCTCGTTGGATTCTTTACACCAGTCTGTGATAATAGGACGAGACTCGCTAAGTACACCTAAAGACAAGAAAGCTAGAAGGCTTATGAAGCGACAATCGTCTCGACCTACCTCGCCCCTCATCTCTCCGCCTCCGACCGTCGACTCACTACCGTTGCCCATAGCTACCGACGATGCGAACAAGGTGCTGCTTCTCATGAGAACTCTCTGCGGTCGAATGCGCGGTGAGATTGAGTATCAAGGCGAAACAGGTGGTCCCTGGCACAGTGGGGTGGCTTACATCGAAGAGGAGAAAGGATGTCTCATGTTTGATTCGGGACAAAATGGACCCTTTCACATCCCACTTGTTTCCGATCTGCGCGGCTGCAGGGTCCTCCCAGTCGATTATCCCGAATTAACCAAAGAATGTTTGGAGCTGGTTTGCCTGCAGCCTCCCATCGAAATTCTCATATGCCCTCGGCAAATGGAAGAGTTTGACTTGTGGCTGGCAGCTTTACTATGCTGGCAACAATTACGCCCTACGGGTATCAAGCTTTCCAACGGCAAGCCGACTAACCAGGTTATGCCAATGAGGCCAGAGCTCAAGAGGCATGGCTGGTCTCAAGAGAAGAACAAACCTACGAGTATTATCAAGGTCGGAAAGGTCATGTTATGGGACAAGGGCCTGGCTCTCTCACCAAGGGCGATTGTTAAACGGCCATCAACAAGAGATCTTCGTTCACCGACTACATCATGGAGGAGGGTCTCTTGCATTCTCCAGGATGGCGGCGAGTTCAAACTCATGACAGAGAACGACGTTACGGTCCTGTCTATTATTGATCTTTCACAGCTCTCTCGCTGTGCCGTCCAACAACTAGACCGCACAGTGCTCGACGAAGAATACTGCATAGCCATATTTCCTATCTATGCTTCATCATCCACTCACCTTTCCATCTTTCGACCCGTTTACCTGGCGCTCGACAGTAGAGTCCATTTCGAAGTTTGGCTGTGTCTCCTTCGAGCTTTTGCAGTGCCAGATATATATCACCTCGACGACCCCAACACGTCACAAATCTTAGAACTAGACAACATCGAAACCGAACACGAAGGTGAAGTTTTCCGACTTGAGAAGACCATTAGTATCCGAGTTACCGAGGCAAAGATCAAGGCCAGGCCGAGTGGGATTGGAGGAGCTGAACCGACAATACACGAAAAGCCGGGGCGGCCAGAGCCTGATCCTTTGATCGGAAACTATCTGGCCGAGGTCATACTAGACGGCGAAGTGCGAGCGCGGACGACGACCAAGACTGGAACAAAGAATCCTTTCTGGAGAGAGGACTGCGAGTTTACTGATCTTCCACCTTCCACACCGTTATTGTCTGTCATGCTGAAGAGGGTAGAAGGAAACCTGGACAGCTCGAGCAATCTCCTTCAGGCTTCTGTAGGACTGCCAAGGACGCGCAATTTACAAGAATTTGTGGTCGGTGCTGTTGATCTTTCTCTCGATCAGATTGAGCGTGGCAAGGATAACGAGCAATGGCTTCAAGTATTCGATGAGAAGCACCAGCCTGTTGGACAGATGTTGATCAAGGTGAACCACGACGAGCATGTTGTGCTTTTGTCGAAGGAATACGAACCTCTGAAGGATATACTACACCGATTCCCAGCAGGGCTGACGAATCAGATATCAGCTGTTTTGCCCGGGCATTTGCGTCGTTTATCGGAGCTATTCCTCAACATCTTTCAGACATCAGGCACTGCGAGCGAGTGGCTCATGGGCTTGGTGGAAGATGAAATCGACGGAATTGGCAATCAGGCTTCCATGAAGAAGTATCGATTCAGCAGTCGCCTCAAATCCAATGACTCCGCCGACGCAGCAACCGATCGCGAACTCATTGTTCGAGATATGAGCAAGTCCCTCGCTGGAGAAGCAAACTTGCTCTTCCGCGGCAATTCTCTGCTGACGCAGTCTTTTGAGTTTCATATGCGCCGTCTTGGCAAGGAGTATATGGAGGAAATTCTGCAAGAGAAGCTTTTTGAGATCAACGAGATTAACCCGAACTGTGAAGTTGATCCCAGCAAAATTCCCAACGAGGCAGACCTGGATCAGCACTGGACTGTACTGATCCATTACACGACCGAAGTTTGGAAGTGCATCGCCAACTCAGCCAACCGACTACCTCCTGAGCTACGCCATATACTCAAGTACATTCGAGCAGTTGCAGAAGACCGTTATGGAGACTTCTTGCGTACCGTAACATACACGTCCGTGTCCGGTTTCCTGTTCCTACGTTTCATCTGCCCAGCTATATTATCGCCAAAGCTTTTCAACCTTCTCCGCGACCACCCCCGCCCTCAAGCGCAACGAACGTTTACCCTTATTGCGAAGGCATTGCAGAAGTTAGCGAACTTGTCCAACTTTGGCAAGCGAGAAGAGTGGATGGAACCTATGAACCGCTTCTTGAACCTGCAGCGACAATCTGTCCGTGACTATATCGACCAAGTTTGTAGCATTCCCGCGGATCGTGAGACCGACAACTTTGTTCCTGCCGGTTATAGCACACCTGTCACCATCCTTGGTCGTCTGAGCCCGACTTCCAAGGAAGGTTTCCCTAGCCTGCCCTACCTGATCGACAATACGAGAAACATGGCAAGCCTCGTCAAGTTATGGGTGGACGCCAGGCCAGTCGACGATAAAAGAGAAAATGTAGATCAAGAGCTCCTTGCCTTCAACGATGTCTGCTTCGCTCTACAAGAACGCGCCGACGCCTGTCTCGCAAAGGTGGAATCTGAACGCGCCAGCGAAACAGCAACAAACGCCACAACAGAAGACGCTGCCGAATCCCTCGAACAAGGCTCCCTTATCGAATCCCTATCCATCTCCTACGGCGGCTCCTCAACAGCATGGAACGACATCTATGAACCTCCCCCGCCTGGCAGCTCAGGTAGTGAAGTCAATGATGAAAACGCTGCGCAGAACAACCGCCGGCGCAGCAAGGAGCGCCGTCGCCACCATCACCACCACAAAGAAGGTTGGGAACACCGCAAGCAACGACATGCTAGCACGGGAGGGAGCGCGAGTGCGAGTAACACGCTCAAGTCTAAGAACGGGCGCGTGGGACGCACAATTCTCAGTGGCATCATGCGTATTGGCGGACGCGGCGAGAGCCCCGAGGACAAGGATTCTTCGAAACGTCACAAGTGAAAATAAAAAAGGACATCTCATATCCATTTACACACAAAACACAAACACATACACATATGCATACATATATATATACCTTCTTGACGACTAGATGGGGAGAGCTAGTCCTTATGATTGAATGAACAATACAACTTCTTTCAAATACTATATCTTGTCTCTTCTTTTCGACATTTTTATTCTTTTTTCTCTTTTCTTCATACTTTTTCCCCCATCATTCTCTGGGGTTGGGGCAGCTTACGGTTTGTACATATATTTGCATAGCAAGCTTATAGAGTGGTCGTCTATCAACCGTCTGTAAATATGGTAGCAACGGAGTCTGTCTTTTTTTTTTCACCCGGTTTCGGTTTTGGTTGAGAGGTCCTGGACCATGGCAACGCTGGGCGTTGTGTCCTGGCGAGGAAACAGGAGAAAGGGCTGGATATTACATAGAACAGGGGCGGAATATTGTAGCTTTTAGATAAAACAAAAGACAAGCTTGACCAAGAATCATCTTCCCGAGAGGCTAGTATCTGATTTATCGCTCCTTAATCCGGATTTAGCATAGCAAACTCAATCACACAATTTCAGTCATCATGGCACCGTATCATATGAATTATATTGCAACATGCAATTCGATGGTATCTCATTCAGCGCCGACTCCTATGTACCCCGCTTTTTCCTCGCATGGGTTATGTTATAATAAAAGATGGATCATGTCCTCCGCCCTCCGTCGTGTCAAACATTTGCTTTAGTTTTGTAAATACAACTGGCGTTCTATAGCGCTCACTACGAGTAAAAACGACGTCCTTTATTTTAGGTGATTCCTTCGGAGGTGTTATCACTTAGGTGAAGAATTTCTTATAAGCAGCCTTCTCCTTGGCAGCGCGAGCGGCAGCCTTGGTTCGGACGGCGTTAAGCTCGCGGGTAATGGCGCTGTCGTTGGGCGCGAGCTTGTTGGCCTCAGTCAAGTCGCGTAGAGCAGCCTCCTCATCCTTGAGGCGGATGTTGGCAAAACCGCGACGGTAGTAAGCCTTTGCGCGGTCGGCGTCCTTGACTCCGCGAACCTCGAGGGCAGCAGAAGCAGAGCGGGCAGCGTCGTCCCAGGCCTCAAGCTTGATGTTGAGAAGGGCCGAGTTGTTGTTGAGGGAGAAGCGCAAGGCCTCGAGATCGTCCTTGATGGACTGGGGCTGGTCCTCGAGCTCAGGCTCCTCGTTGATGTAGCGCAGGCCCTTCTGGTACTTGTCGAGTCCAAGCGAGTAGTTACCTGACTTGAAAGCAGTGTTACCGTAGTCCTTGCTGGCCTGTGCGATCTTGAGAACAGCAACAGCGTCGAGGGTATCGGTGCAGTCCTCAGGGAAATCCTCGTAAGGGTCTCCAAGAGCGTCAGGCTGCTTGACATCGGCAGCAAGGGCGGCATCACCAGTGAGCTCACCACAGTCGGCAATGAGGGCCTCCTTGGCGGGACGGTCACCGGATTGTGTAGTAAGGTTTTCGATCTGGCGAACAACGGACTTGCCGTTGAGAACCTCTCCGAAGACAACGTGCTTGCCATCAAGGTGAGGGGTAGGGACGGTAGTTATGAAGAACTGAGAGCCATTGGTGTCTGGTGGGGTAAAGCTTGTCAGCATCATGTCATGGTACGAAAGGAGAACTTTGGTTGAGCAAACTTACTGGGACCAGCATTGGCCATGGACAGGAGGAAAGGCTTCTCGTGCTTGATAGGGAAAGCCTCGTCGTCAAACTTGTTGCCGTAAATAGACTCGCCTCCAGTGCCGTCGCCAGCAGTGAAATCACCACCCTGGATCATAAACTGCTTGATGACGCGATGGAAGACGGAGCCCTTGTAGTGCAGGGGCTTGCCAGACTTTCCAATGCCCTTCTCGCCAGTGCAGAGAGCCCGGAAGTTCTCAGCGGTCTTGGGAACAAGGTCGGCGTAAAGCTCCATGGTGATGCGACCGACGGACTTGCCGCCAATGGAGATGTCAAAGTAGACGCGGGGTCGCGCAGGGGAGTCTCCTTCAGCCGCCATTGTGAGGTTTAGTGATGGATTTCTAAAGAGGAGAGTGAGAGAGTAGAGCGGAATACAAGGCAGTCGCTGAAATACGATTTCAAAGAAGTGGTGTTTTGTTTTGAAGGAAGGAAGGAGTTATCACGACGTGGGGTTTGTTTATTCAAGGCAGAATCGCACAGAAGGTAACAGAAGAGGGGAGCTTCTTTGCCAATTATGGAAGGGTTCCGTCACGATGCAAGTGATCGTATCGCTTATAAGTGGGTACCTAACTTACCTAGTTGGTTGAGACCAGGGTATGGTACAGGTATCATGATAGATCAACAGCAAGAAATTGAACGGAATTGGGTTGAAGAGAGATCATTGTTGCAATTTGATGACCTATTTAAGATCGAGGCAGTCTCATATCGGTATTGAAAAATACCAGGATCAGTATTAATGTCCAATAGAAACAAATCGAAAGTCCGAGGTTAGATCAGGTAATCCAAGTACACCCCATTAAGCCCCTCCCGTCCCTTGAAGAAATTGGAGAGACAATAAAAGATGAGGCGCCTTTTCTTATTTTGACATATATGGTAAACTGCAGAATAAAATGAAAACTCTATAGCAAACTTGTTGACTGTGCCTAAGAACCAGGAAGAAAGATTGTGAAGTAAAAGCCATCTAAGCAAACGAGCCCCAGGTGAGGCTCAAATCGGCCCTACGGCTAAGAGAAATTAGAGCCATGACCCTTGAAGTTTGATCAGTCGAGCGTGTAGTATAATTATGTCTCAAGTCGCAAAATCAAAATTACAAGAGCCCTTATCTATATCAAAACTACCCGTACCAAGCAATTGAAATAACCCAAAGTGAGAAAAGAGACAACACCATATCAAATAAAGCACTCGTTTTCGTCTTACAGAGGCGGGGGAGGGGCAAGATGATGATGAGGAGGGGTCGTCAACAGAGGCAGAGACAGGGATCTGATAAGCGAAAGCTCTTTTGACAACGACACACACGGTGCTTCCTCGTCTTGTCAACACGGGGTAGGCCAAACAATGGTAAAGCTTGTGGTATCAAACTCTATCTTCCAACCAACAAGGTCATACAGAGAGATCATCGCTTGGGCCACCCTTGAATTGCTTCTTGTTGTTAACAAACACGGAACATCAGCCCTTGTAGCACAAATATTTCATGCAGCCACTGGCAAATCATCCAATTGAAGACACGCAAGACATGCCGTGACTAGGTTGGCCGTTGCTCGCGAGGACTTTCAGCTCCCTTGGTCAGAATTGATGGCCATTTCCCCTCCCGAGGATGCGGCTTATCACGGCAATCGTATCATATCCCATAGCGATGCCAATACGGCTGATACCATGAATATCTCTTATACTCTAATATTCCGAGGCGGGTTGACAACTGTGCAACCCGCTAAATGTCGAATCCTTTTCTCTAACCTGTCTATCCCGCTATAGGCTATGCCCCTACAACCCATGCCTTGTATAGAAAGACGCTCTTAACTCATCTAATCCGTCTTGGCACCGTTCTTGAGCTCGAGAGTGACCTGTAACGTTTTCTCATGATGAGCATAGACTCACGCATATATCACCAAGAAGGGGAGGGCCTGAGGAAACTCACCGGTCCGTCATTGACAAGAGCTACTTCCATCATGGCCTGAAACTGCCCATCTTTGACTCTCTCCTCCATGTATCCGGCCTTGACCTTTTGCACAAAGTAGTGGTATAGCCGGCGCGCTTCCTCCGGGTTGGCTGCCCCGTGAAAGTCAGGCTTGGCTCCCTTCTTGGTGCTCGCCAGTAGAGTGAACTGCGACACTGTGATCGGATGTCATGTCTCAGCCAATTTACCCTTTTTTTGTGGCTGGAGGGAGTAAGGGGGAACAGCAGAGTTCAAAACTCAAAACTTACCACAGAGAACCTCACCGCCAATATCGCCAACATTCTTCTTCCACTGTATTTCCAGAAAAAGTCAGATCAAACCTTGCACATGCAATGTCAAGGCTGATACTTGCCTTGCCGCCCTCTTCATCATCCCACAACTTCATCCTCAAGACCTTTGCAGCCATGAGATCGGCCTCCTTCTCTGTATCCCCAGGGGCCACCGCCGCGAATGCCAGGACGCCCTTGCCGATCGACGAGATCATCTCCTTGTCGACGGTCACGGACGCCGACAGGACACGCTGCAGGATGACTGTTTAAGTCGAGATTGGTCAGCTTCTTCAGCCCTTACTTGTTTACTTTGCCGGTCGGTTATTGAAATGCACGCACACACCTTTCATATTTATAATTTGTGAGTTTGTTTTTTTGTGTTTTTGTTGAACTTGTGTATTCGGAGATGTGAGTGAGTTGGGTCAAACTCTTTGTATACAGATGTTGCTCCGTAGCCGGATCGGCATTGGTTCCGACTTTGCCGTGTAACTTATCACTCATCCAGATACAAACAAGACTGGTATTGATATGATATTTTACTATCCAAGTAATCATGAGAGCTTATAATAGCCGAGACTATTACAGAATAATGTCTATGGATTGAGTTTGGCTTGAATTGTGAACCCCTCCTGCTGGAATGTATCACAAAAGGACCCTTTCTAAGCTTCCATATAGACCAACAAAAAGGGAGTCAATTACTATGGATGTATGGAGGCAATGAATGTCATGTGAGAAGCGTCTAACGATCTGTGCTATTTATGCACAGGCTTTAGCGAAAAACCACGTCATTGAAACTATCCCGCAATAACAACAATAGAATAGTGAGCATGCTATCATCTGGTTCATGATTTCTACATTCGCCTGAAACCGTCTTCGTCGTAAATTGATTAATTCTCGCCAGCTATTAAACTTTTCTCTGAGTTCTGCTGTTGCTATTGTAGCCCCCCCGAAATTTCCCCTGCGACCTGTTTCAGTAGCTAACCGCGCCTCGCCCCAGTTGACTCGCGGACCGTTGGCCAATCAAAACCTCACGGCTGCTTGCCTCATCACTCTATGGCATCCACACTATTATACACTCTCCCACCTTGAACCTTAGTGACTAGCCTCCATCAAATGCTGGCCAGCCTGTCTGCGTCTGTCTTTAGCAACCGCATTTCATCCACCAACCACTCGCGGGATTGAACCTCCAACAACGGATACTATATCGTCACGTCATTATATTTAAAGACGACAACCTTCATAACAAGCGACACGCGGTTTATTCTCCCTAATCGACCCCCTCTTGTGCTGCCACATCCTCCCCGACCGGTGCAGGCAGGACACACAACTACGCAGCCCGACACAACAGTCGCCCGAGACGAGTTCTGACGAACGATTAGATCCTGCGCCCGAGAGGCTGCATATTTCTATTCATAATGGCGGCAAGGAAATTGGCCCAAGAGGTCGACAAGTGTTTCAAAAAGGTCGCCGAAGGCGTGACTGAGTTTGAAGCCATCTACGAAAAGATCGAGCAATCGAGTAACCCCGCCCAGAAAGACAAACTAGAAGATAACCTCAAGCGCGAGATCAAGAAGCTCCAGCGACTGAGGGATCAGATCAAAACATGGGCCGCTAGTAACGACATCAAGGATAAAGCTCCGTTGCTGGAGCATCGGAAGCTGATTGAGACGGTTGGTGCCCGCTGACAAAATGAACAAGGCTGCATCAGTTCTTTATTGACCGTGTTCTGTGGAAATAGCAAATGGAAAAGTTCAAGGCAGTGGAAAAGGCCATGAAGACGAAAGCATATTCGAAAGAGGGTCTATCAGCCGCCGCCAAGCTCGACCCCAAAGAGCAGGCAAAGGTTGAGGCCAGCGAATTCCTAAGCAGTATGGTCGACGAGCTGGAGCAACAAATCGAGACTCTAGAAGCTGAGGGCGAATCGATACAAGCGACCATGAAGAAAGGCAAGAACAACACCGCAAAGGCCGAACGCATCGCCGAAGTTGAACGGGTTATCGAACGACATAAGTGGCACCAGGGCAAGCTGGAGCTTATCAGGAGATCCTTAGAAAACGGCGGAGTCGAACCCGAACAAGTGACCGATCTAGAAGAGAGCATTCGATACTATGTGTCGGACGGTATGAACGAGGACTTCATAGAGGACGAAGAAATGTACGAGGAACTGGATCTGGAGGACGAGGAAGGCACCTACGGCATGGGCGCCGACAACGAGAAGAACTCCTCCCTAGATGCGCAATCTGTGCAAGAGGATCTAACAACCGACAACGACCTGCCAAAGACACTGACGAGGAAGGCGCAGAAGGAAGTCGATCCAGTACGGAGAACATCGTCCCAAACCAAGTCGCCCTTACCTGCACTTGCTACACTTCATGCTCCTCTATCGACCATCAGCAATGGCAGCTCTGGTACCCCCGCTATGAAGCCTGCTTCAGTACCCTCGAGACCTGCTGGAGAGGGTCTCAAGTACGCTTCTGCAGCCGCCGCCGCAGCCGCAAGTGACAAGAACAACGTGGGAATTGCTCCATTACCTCCGCCACC
Organism: Fusarium longipes; assembly: GCA_013618495.1. Lineage (NCBI taxonomy): Eukaryota > Fungi > Ascomycota > Sordariomycetes > Hypocreales > Nectriaceae > Fusarium > Fusarium longipes. The sequence continues at coordinate 244,141 of JABFEY010000042.1, read as the reverse complement.
TGGCGCCGCGTCTTCAAGCATATCTCCATTGCCGCAATCTCGAAGCAGTGCAACCAATTCCCCTGCGACGTCCTCCGCTCAGCCCGCCTCTCAACAACCAGAGTCCAAGCAGCCCACGCCGGCGCCAGCTCCTGCCGAACCCGAACCCGTGTCTGCGCCAGCACCTGTGCCTGTATCTACAAAACAGTCTAGGCGATCAAAGGTTGCTGGAAAGCAGGCTCTGGTCCCCGAGACTTCAACATCGTCAAAACGTACGTATACCCAACCGTGTTTGATCTTGTTTGCTGACCTTCACGTAGTCGCAAGAACAAATGGTACATCCAATGGTGTCAAGCCAACTGAGGAAGAGGAAGAGTCCATTTACCACTTGCCAGCATCATTGCAAGACCTGGTCGATACGCATGACAATTCGAGAAAGCGCCCATATCCTCCTTCGGCACCTTCAGCACTGCGCATGATGACTGCGAGTCAGGCCAGCTGCCCCGATGTTGTGGATGCCGATGTGCCACGAACATATCGACCCGAAGTGCCGGTACCCCCAACAGGGTCCAACTTCCCCCGCGAGCCGCTCCCCCTTTTCGACGACCCGCGGTTATACTCTCGCATCGATCCCGATACCTTGTTCTACGTTTTTTACTATAAACAAGGAACTGCTCAGCAGTACATGGCTGCAAAGGCTCTTAAGGACCAAAGCTGGCGGTTTCATAAGCAGTACCAAACTTGGTTCCAAAGACATGAGGAACCTAAGAACATTACCGAGGATTTCGAGCAGGGAACATATCGCTTTTTCGACTATGAGAGCACTTGGTTAGTAGAGACTTGCCGTTGACCATGATGCGGTATGCTGACATAACATTGCAGGATGAATCGACGAAAAGCCGACTTCAAGTTTGCCTACAAATTTCTTGAGGATGAGGTCTGATCGTAGATTACTTCACCATCTGACGACTGCGTCTTACCGATTTGCGAGAGAAGAGTGAATGGAGCTATGGGTTCGGGCAGTCTGTACTTTGGTTTTGTGACCTCTTGGAGATGGTCACATTGGGAGCAAAGGGAGATAAGAGCGGTATCAGCGGAAGCCTCATCTTCTTTCCCTATACTCGCTATTGTTGTTTTACTAGAACAGGTAAATATGCTACAGGGGGCGTTAGTTACCCCATCTTTTGAGACATGAATACGAACCTTTCGAGTGCCGACTGCAGCCCTGGATTGCAAAACTTCCCTATATATGAAAGCAAATATGACCGGTCCGTTTGCCTCGTGGATTCTATGGTAAACAGCTGTCCACAAAGACAGGAGGCGGTGAGAAGCCTAGTTGTTTGAGAAGCCTAGTTGTTTGAGAAGCCTGGCACCTCTTTCTCAACTGCAGCCTCATATTCGGTTGACTTTGAAGGCGGAGGCTCTTCTTGGTGGCGCACATCCATCATAAGTGCATATGTCGCTGACATTGTGTCTGGAATTTTTCACTACGTCGACCAATGTGGCATCTGCAATACCTCCCTGGTGAGGCTTTCCAAATGATAGATCCCGAAACCAAGAACTCAGCGATTGAAGGTTTGATGCATTGCTGCCCAAGGACTGAGCAAAGGCCGAATTCCGAGAGCTTTCAAAACGGTATAACTATAAGAACAGGACCGAATTCAGCAGACGCGGATAGCTCCTTCGAGTTTGATGATCTTATCATTCTATTGTCCCCTCCTTTTATGAGCTATACAGGTGCAAGGTATTGCGTGTATTGACATTTGGTACTTCAACAAGGCAACGCTACACTTGTAGCACATTTCACATCAGAGCAGACGATGTGGCTCTCGGAGATGGCAATACAGATGAGTAAACGAGACACAGACAGATCCTTGTTGTCCCCAGGGTGCAAATGCAAATGCAACGACATGTGCTATGCTGAGTTTTTCCTTTGCTCATTGAGCCTGGGCTGACATGTGTATGGCTTGATAGAAAATGCCAGGACACGATAGATTCCCCGTTCTTCTACCAGGCGAAAAAGAGCCGTCATCAATGGGTGTGTTATGATCCGAATTCAGGGCTGGCGAAATGGGTGCGTTATTGGCCTCGCTGGCGGCGGCACAGTTGCCTTTTCCTTATGTCCTCGTCAATACGCCCATCAAGTCCTGGCAAGGCAACTTGATCGTTAGAGTTCGTCAGCAGCCGCATTTATCGGTGAGGTTGGCTCTCCTGCGAACGACAAGCTTGCGGCACAGCTCTGCGCTTGCTGTCATCCATCACCGAAGTTGGAGGGCATCCGAGGAGAGTCGCCGCCCCCAACTGAGTCGGCGTTCGCCGAGAGAGATGACTGGGATACGAAACGGAACCAATGCACGATACATTAGGAAGGCTTCTGGAAAGTTTCTATGCCCGTCATGTGCTCTTAGAGCTTCACGGATGCAGATCCATGGATACGAGAAAGGGGCAATCCTGGACGGGCGTTAGTCCGTGCAATGGGCGGCATGGATCGGTGTTCCTACGAGGTTGTCACGGATGGGGTAGGGTCCTGGGGTGGTGATGTGTCCGATGGTCTTGTCAAAGACGATGACTCCATGACAGGCGAACAGATTTGTAATCCTATTACACTTGTTGTTCGCATCTTCAGCCAGCCTCACTTATCATCTCAAGTCTAATTCGTGGACCTGAACCGCGGTCAAGTGAATTGACTTACATTGGCTTGATCGGAAATTTTGGCGGTGGTGAAATGTAAGTGCCGGAGAAGGATCTGGCAGGTCATACAAACAAGACAAGGCGTCCAGACTTGTTCTCGATCAGGCGTAGAGGCGGTTGTTGGATTTCTGACCATCCTGACGCCCATGAATACTGCCTCGTCGATTTTTGAGACATGCCAACCCAGCCGCGAGGTGGGAGTCACATAGACGCAGGACGAGTTACACAGCGCTGAAGGTCAAACAAACAAAGTGACCGAATTGTGGGGAGCTGTGAAGGTGTGGGAGATGGTGGAATGACGATGCTGGGTTATTTCGTCTGTGCTTTGGCTGTGTCAGATGGATCGAGACCGTTGAATTCTATTTGTTATTGCCCGACAGAACCGACTGCTATGAATGTTGATCAAGCAGCTAAAACAGCATTATTCTGCTGCCTGTTGAACCCAGAAGATCTGTTCTTGGTTATCCAGCTAGCCCGCACGTTATTGGTGTATCCCCTGAGCTTTCTCCATAGCGTTGAGGCTCGTGCTTGTGCCTGTGCTCATGCTTGTGAACATCGGACGGCTGTTCAATGGCTTTGCACTTTGCACCACAGAGATCGGCGCGACAAGCTGGTCCTTGTAGTGATGGCGTCGTGCTAATGCGAAGCATCGACTTTAGGCCGCCGCATAAAAGTGCAGATGATATGATGCGATATGTGATGAGACAAGAAGGGATTCGGACAGAGATTGGACAAGTGCAGCGGATGCTTGGTGTTTTTCTTTTTTTTTGACATTGTGACGGAACCTGGACAATACCTGTAGATACGGTGAATTGGACCCATCATAGCTTCTCGGCACGGCACCTGCACTTGCCTACCGACCTAGCAGTCTAGGTAGGTACCTAGCGCGCCTTATAGAATGTAGGCACGCAGGGGGTAGCTGCAGGAGAAGCAGGAGGGGTAACGAGTGCGAACGATGCGATGGCAGGCAAGTGGAAGTGACAAGCAGGGCAGGTACTGCACCGACCGACTTGCCTTAGGTGCACTGCATCTTTCTTGTGCACAGAAGGTACCCCCTTGCTGCACTGCAAAGTAGCACTCTGCCTTGTTCTGCCACCACCAAATCATCATCAGTTATCCCTTTATTGTCATTTTCAACCTGTCTCCTCTGACGGATAGAGCAAGATGGACAAACCCTGGGCCTTGTCGATCTGATTCCTCCCGCTACCGAGAGTCAAAAACGACGATTACATTCCGCGACTAATACAAGGTGATGTTTTTAGTACTAATCATGGTCACAAGCACCCAAATGTGTATGGGCCAAGCCGACTTTACCTTTGATATTGACCGAAATCTGCTGAGCTGGCCTCGCACAGCCCCTAATCCCCAATTCCATACAGCGTAGTCAGTGTTCGCTTATCGCTCGTCACCAACTTTGTCTTTTACTGTCAAATCACTGCCGCATCCACTCCCGCCAGCCCGTGCCAGAACCATAGGTTTGTCAATTGACATTCAGCCCCGGCGCATTGCCACGCCCAGTCGCCGCCCAACCGGCAATATCGTCAGTTGCCGATATCAACTGAGCCTGTCAATTGTGAGCAAATTACGGTAGACAACCGACTATCAGCCAAGACGAATCTCCCAAACGGGTTTCTGCCCTTGCTTCTTGCCAAAAGCTTAGTTCCATACCGTCAATTGCAAAATTCCATTGGGGTTGCAAGTACTCTATACACTGCTGTTTCGTCATTCGCAAGTTCCGTTTAACCTGGAGCTCTGTAAGGCGACCACCTATTCTTGAAACCATATTTCTGACCTCTGAATGAGCTACATTAGCTCTTTTGTTACTGTTGCATCGCCCGCCATCTTTCCCTCTTCAGGACACCGGCCAAGAATGCAACACTCTTGATAGGGGCCCTACAGCCTTGACGTGGTATCTACGCATACTTGTTGTTGTCTCCATCGAACTTGACTTTACCCTAGTTCCCACCCAATCGACAAAGTCTCGATTAGCTTACACATCACGAGCCAGTTTGCACCAGATGCTGCTTCGCCTTCAACCCTTGTCCTGCATACTGCCCCCCCTGCGTTCCTCCAATCCTCGGTCCTGGAATTGGTTATCTCTTAGCCGTCTGTCATCTAGCTAACTATGCTCTACCTTACTATGGGTTGGTCCGGAATAAACGGATTGGGTTCCGCGGCAGCTCCCCCGGTCATGCTCTTGACCCCAGGATGTACTCCAGAACCCTGACGACACTTGCTGGGCCTTGCTACCAGATCTAGCTGCGGTTGTTTGTGTATGGAGGTCTCTTACAGTTTCAAGTCCATGCTGTCCTTTACCTTTTTTGTATTACACAAATGACTCCTACCTCGCCTCACTGACCAATGTGCGATTTGAGCCTCACCTTGACTTACACGTCCTGGCTTGTACTAGTGTACTTTCTTGAGCACCCCTTCTCTCATACCTCTCCTAAGCATATAACCATTGCTCTCATCCTCTTTTTACTTCATTCATCAATCCGTCAATATCATATCACTTCTCATGCCACAGACTTCATCTCTTCCCTTCCAAGACCGCCATCAAGATATTACTTTGGTTGCGGGCTACACTTTCATTTTCTTTGCATCGCTTACAACCCGTCACAAGTTGGTTCATATATCATCAGCTCGCCCTCTCAAGCACCCGTGGTATCCACACCCTAGCTGATCACCTTATACAACAAACATTTGCTCCCTAGGAAGCAGGCTGTTGAGAAAAAAAGAAACATCATTATGGGTTCCAACCAATGGTACGGCAACGGTTGGTATGACGCCTCCTCCCCTCGGGAGCAAGCCTCTTCACCCCCAGAGTACTTTTGCGGCTACTACCAGTCCCAACCTCTGGTGAGAGATATGAGTTCCGGGGGAAGTTCTCAGGCCTCTACTGTTCCCGAGTCACCTGTGCCACGCAGTTACTATACTCTGTACGGTTCATCGCCAACCAACTACTCTGGCTACCAACAGGCACCAGACTATCAGCAGCATTGCTCCTATGGTCAAGCCAGGGCTGAAGAGTCTACCCTCCCCCGAAGTGAAGCGTACGTACGATCTATGATACAAAGATGATCTGCCCCATTGCTAACTCTTATGTCCGATCAGTGGTAACGACTGGCCAGTGCAGTGTCTTCATCCTGGCTGTCCTGCTCGCCCTTTTAAACGCACTGCAGACCTTCAGCGTCACTACAAGAACACTCACGCTCCTGAGTCGAGCAAGGACGTCTACCTGTGTGACTATCCTCGATGCGCTCGCTCTCGAGAGCCCTTCCATCGTCGAGACCACTTCCGAGATCATCTTCGTGAATATCACCGCGAAGACATCCAAAAGCGTGGGGCGACTGTCAACGAGGAATGGCTCGAGGGTCGATACGCACCCTCTAGTTGGTGGCGTTGCCCGCGCTGCCTTGTTCGAGTGTACGTCTCTAAGAATGGCTTCGAATGCCCTGAATGTAAGACATCTTGCGAGTCTAAGCGCAAGGAGAAGCGTCGCAGCCGATCTTGAGTTTCGAAAACAGAAATCAGCCTTGTACGCAGAAGCAGCCAACCACGGCACACCACAAAGCCTTGCACCCGATGGCTTGAAACTACAACATACTCGGCTGCGAACACGTTTCCACCAAAACAACTCAGAGAAAAAGCTCCTAGTGAATACCAGCTACCTGTGGGTCATTCTTGCTTTGGACAGCTCACCGACACTCCATATCCTCGCAATCAACTCAGCTTTGACAGCGACAGCTTTGGCTGCAGCTCTTGTATACACACTGTTACATCAAAGGATAACGAAATGGCCTCGATTCGTCTGGTTTCCTCGCATGCATCCAATCCGCACACACCTAAAACAGCGCTTCTGCACGATATTTTTGCGCCAGGCATTCTCAATCTTGGCCTTTGTTCCTTCATTCCTGTTGTCCACTACGTACCATGAACGTCGTGGAAATACAGGAAAACGCCCATGCGTCGCAGATCTTATCCCCACTAAGGCGTCACATCACGCTGAGGCTGACTTGAGAGAATTGTTCTAGAAGCGGGGCAGTCTGTGGGGATATCTCAGCGTGGCTGTGTATGCACGATGGATGCTTCTGTCATGCTTCCATCCCTTCTTTCGAGTTTCCTTTCTTGGATAAGTCCATTGACTGACTGGGGTGCATGATTCGAACTGAAGGCACCAAGATAAGACTGCTTGGTTATTGGCGCGTCGATCACGCAGTGACGTTTATGATGAGATATGAGGCCAACTCGGTATATAGAATGTGCTATTATATAGACGGTGGGAGTTTTGTTCTTCTTTTCTCTATGTCTAGGTAGTCTTAGAATTCATGGCGCATTTAGAGGATTTTGTACATACTTGTTCCATATACACCAGAACCTATAACACCCATATCGTAGTACCTCGCTTGACAATGATGATGCGACTCGAGACCCTTTGTTTTCTCTTTACTCCCTTTCATGTGTCACGTAGTCTACAGTAATGATAAATTCCCCTGTCCTGAGCTTCTTGTGCAACGAGACTAGAGATAAGTGAGTAACAGGAGATCATTCTTGACTGGACCCTAGTCGCACTACAAGGTTGTGTTCCCCGCTGTGCTCATGGACGTAGTGTTGGTTTACTCGGCGCCGGATACTCTCCCGGCCACACTGCGCAATATGGCGCACTGCATATCCAGCTCGTGACCACATACGTAGCTTGCGGATTCTTAGATCCCGGCTGACTTCTGAGTCACTCTTAGCCACAGATTTTGCTTTTCTCCCGATATGTTAGTCTTCCTCAATTGGATCATCGTCATGGTTGGGTATGGCGCGGAAATCAGGCCGCCCCTTGTCCCGTTGCTTTCGCCCTCTTCTCCCTTTCCTTGATGAAATCAGAGGAACGGCCGATCTATCAGGGGGAATGTCCCCGGCTAATCTTCCAACAAAGAGTTGCGGCTGGTAGAATCTGAAATCAGCTTGTGGCGGTTCGGGAGATGACGGCTGGGCAACGATTGAGTCGATGGTATCAGTAGTATCGGTCTTCGCAGCAGCCTCTGATGGTGACTCTTCTTCCAGGTCTGAGTATGAGTATGTGCACGAAGGATTCTCTGTTTGATCACCTGTGATACCAGGAGCTTGCTTTGCCAACAATGATCTATTTCGTGACGGTGAAGGGGGCTCGGCAATATCACTTCGTGGTGCGGTAGAGCTTGATGACAGTAACGGGTCTTCAAATGTACGAGGCCCATTTGTCCTTCTGAGGCCTAGATCGCGTTTGGTCTGTTCTTGGGCCTCTTCGCGAGCTTTTCGGGTAATCTCGAAAGTATCTTTGCCGAAAACAAAGCTTTTCCAAATCTCGTCCTCATCTTCAACATCTGGAGTCGCTTGCCGCTCAACTTGCTTCTCAGTCATCACCGGGTTCCTGTCCTCGTTCTCATCCAACAACTCCAGCAAATCTCGAGCATTGGTAGTCTTTCGTGAAATTGTCCGGGCTGGAGTTAACGCATCACTTTGAGGCTTAATGCATGACTCTCCCTTGTCGTGGCTCAGGTTTTCGTGTAATTTGCAGGTCTCTAGTGTAGTCGGTGCAGCTAAGCCGTCTTCTTTCTGTACCTCAGCCGATTTTGGTAAGGAATCCGGTATATCTCTCTGGACACTGTCAGACGAAGGAATACGAGATGGCCCAGTTGTAAAGGATTGTAGTTGTGGCTCGTCAATCTGGCTCAACGATATCTGTCGTGGAGTCCCATGTTGAGGCGGGCTTTGTTTTTCAGAATGCTCTTCCGACGAAGGCCAAAAGTGGCTGATCCCTGGACTAATAGATGCTGATGGTTCCCTCATGCCGCTGGTCTGAGTAGGCTGTTTTTGTGATGTCGTAGTATTGGGGTTCAACCACACATGCCACCGTATATCTTCGGATGTGATACGGTCAGAAGATTGCCTCCGTGCTCCCACAACAGCAGTGGTACTCATGTTCTCAACAAGCTCAGGTGATCTTATATCGAACATAGGACGTATCTCGCGTGTTGGTTGCGGTTGATGAATGGTAGGTGTGGTAGCCTTTACAACGAATCTTGGCTGATCAGTTACCCCTCTCGCATTGTCATTTTGGTCAGTATGTGCGTGCACGGTATTCAATGCCGTTTCCAAAGAGCTGAATAGTTGGTTTCGAAAACCACGCTGATCTAGGCTCTTATTAAAGTTTCGAGAATTTCTTGTAGTCTTCACGGGTGTTTGAACATTAGGGGGTTGTTGATAAGGCGACCTTGGTGCTAGACTCAATGAACTGTCTGGGCTCGAATCAGGATTAGAAGTAAGACCTTGTCGTGTGGCCAAACTTCGTACTGAATTGCTTTCTCGGCTCCAGCGAAGATTTTGGCTTCCGATGTTGATTCTCATCCCCTCATTAGATAGTCGGCCCAATGTTCTCTCGTGAGAGTGAAAGTTTTGATCAGGTTGATATATTGACAGAACAGTCCTTGGATCTTGCCTGAAGTTGGAGATTCCCCGTTGAGTGTGACGGCGCTCTTCTCGCCAATTAGAGTTCACCATCAAAGGTTTCTGAATACTGACACCCGTCCAGTCAACCTTTTCAAGCAATTTGCGCCTTTTGGTTGCGATATCCGGCTCTTGCCCATTTTTGTCTGAAGGACGTGCCGGAGTATTTTGGATCTCGTCATTCGGCTTCGGTAGTTCGAGATTGATACCTTGAGCAAGGCCATTACCGGATGTTCTGTTGATATCATACTGTTTGTGTATGAGTTTTCTCTTCGGTGTCTTTTGTTTCTTTGCAGGTGTGGAAGAGGCGGAGTGACGTTCGTGGGATCTTTGTGGCTGCTGAATGTAATCAGGAACAAATGACACAACATCGAGACCTTTACTTGACGACGGGGCATTCTTCCTAGCTCTTGCTTTGGCAAAGTACTGTTTTTGCCGAGCGACATCTTTGTCCCAGCCTTTCCGGCGGGAATGACGAGCGAGTGTGCCTTCGGTCCAGTTCATGTCAGCAGGGAAAAGGAAAGATAAATTCTGACCTTTTAGTAATAAGGCGGATGAAATCGAGACGTTCCTAGAGATATGGCGAAGCCAGCATTAGCACATGCTCTTGTAATGAGGCAGTCAGGTACTCCTGCAACTGCCTACCTCCACTCAGTACTATTTCTGGGGCGTCATACGAGGAAGGAGCGAAACACCTAGGTAGGTGTTAGGTACATGTAGGGATTTGAAGCGAACATACGAATTCTATTTGTACTACTTCATCAGCCATTGGATACTTACCGAGTATTTGCTAATATTTGTGCTGTACTTTTGTGCTTGGCTATCATTAGAAGGGCCAGCCATAATCTTGTAACATCGAGAAACATCTGCTGAAACCAGGATAGGCGAATGCAGCATGTTGGATTTGACTGGAGACGGACGATTCTGACAGACAAACTTTCGATGCTTCTGACGAAGCAGATATAGTATCCTAGCCTCGTACGTATGCTTTCTGTTTTGTCAGTATTTTAATGCACATATGATGGAACTCACCTAGGGGGTATAAGAAAACTCGGCCTCCTATTTTTATGGAAAATAAAACTAAGCGACCTCGGAGTCTCCTCCAAGATTGTATGAACTAATGCACTCATTTCATCCCTTGTGCTTTTCATAGCAGCTGTGCATGGATGGAAGTTCGGGCTCTAATACTGCAAGGCTCACTTACACATTCAGCGATACAGTGTGCGTTGTGGGTCATACAACTGCAAGCACGGTGCTCGCACAGGCCAGCTAAGCTTCGAGGCGATGACGGTGGGGAGCTCTCTTGAGTCTCGTCCCTTAACGTACGTGGAGCGAGCTGCATCTAACACCTAGCGCCCAAGACGACAGATTTCACGAACAACCACAACTATCACCCTGCGCAAACCAAATTGTCTGTATATTTGCGCCCGGTAAACTATCACCATGGCCGACGCAGAGGAGAAAGCTCGCAAGGAGAAGATCGCCGCAGCCAAGAAGCGAGTGCGTTTGCCCCTCCCTTCTTATCCTATCAACCCACTAACTCGGTGCGATCTCAGGTCGAGCAAATGAAGAAGAAGAAGAAGGGTGCTCCCGCCAAACAAACCAAGACAGAAGCAACCGAAACCCCTGCGCCCGAGCCTGCTGAGGACAAAAACGAAGATGCTCCTGCGGTCGAAGAGAAACCCGCCGAAGAACCTGCCAAGAAGAGTATAGATGACAAACCAGTGACTGCGCCTGCCAAAGAGGCAAAGACGCCACTCAAGATTGAAACCAAAGACGAAGACGAAAGTGATAGCGACAGCGACAGCGATAGTGAAAGTGATAGCGATGACGAAAACTCACCTGCCGCTACCCCATCCCTAGCACAACAGTCAAAATTGAGGTCTACATCTTTCCGCGCTGGTTCTACTCCTTCAGGGGGGGCAGCATCTCCATTCAGTCCGGACGGCGAGACTGCGCCGGATATCTACAGAAAGCACCTAGCTCGGATTGAAGAGCTGGAAAAGGAAAATAAGAGATTATCTAAAGAGGCTGCCGATTCGGAGAAGAGATGGCAGAAAGCCGAGAATGAGTTGGCCGACATCCGTGAGGCTGAGGGTGAGGAAAGCGGCAAAACTGACAGTCACGATGATGGCCTTGTGAGCAGCTTGGTAAGTATAAGGTCTGTTGTCTGCTCTCGAACCCGCTGACCCTTGTACAGAAGAGCCAAATGGCCGCTCTTGAACGTCAAAATGCTCAGCTCCAACAACAGGTGTCGCGCGGACCTAGTCATGGTCATCGCCAATCCGTTTCGATGGCTACACCACCTGCGGATTTTAAAGCTGAGTTGGAGGCCAAGACAGCAACCATCGAGTCCATGGAGATTGAAATCTCGAAACTCAGAGCACAGGCCGAGCGTCACGCCAGCGGATCATCGTCCGAGAAGGAGCAGGTCACTGCTCTTGAGGACAAACTCGCGCGCGCTGAGGCTGCAGCAGGCAAGGCTCAGCGCGAGCTCCAGGACCTCAAGCGCAACCTCGAGAGAACAGCAGAAAAAGCAGTGCGTGAGGGCAGTGAGCGAACGAGCGCTGAAACTAAGGTAAAAACTCTCGAGCACGAACTTGAAGAAGTGAAGAATGCGCGTGACGAGCTTGAAAAGAAGGTCGAGGCTCTAGATAAAAAAGCTACGACGCTTACTACATTACACAAGGAGCAAGATTCTCGTCTCCAAGCAGTTAAGAAGGAGAAAGAGAAGGCGGAACATCAAGTTACCGAGTTGCAAGCACAAGTTGAGAAGCTTGAAAGCGAAAACACAAAACTTAAGAGCCGCAAGTCTCTAGAAGGCGGCGGTGGATTGGACGACGAAGGCGTTGATGAGCTTGAGGATGAGGAGCGCCAGAAGCTCGAGAGAAAGATCCGGGCTCTTGAGAGTGAAGTACATGAGCTTCGGAGTGGGGCATGGATTGAAAAGCGCCGTGAACTGGAGGCGACCAGCCCAGGATTCCAAGACGTCGACCTTACTGCTGGACACGGCATGTCTCCAAACCAGCGAAGGAAGTCCGGACCCGGCGGAATCGGCGACTTCTTCACGAGTGGTCTCAATGCACTCGCTGGGGGTGGCGACGATGAGTTTCTTGAGGACGACGATATGGACTTTGATGAAGATGCGTTCCGCAAGGCTCAAGAAGAAGAGTCCAAGAGAAGGATCGAGCGGATTAAGGAGATCAAGCGATCACTCAAGCATTGGGAGGGCTGGAGACTGGACATTGTCGACATCAGGAGAGGAGGCAATGAAGGCGTTGGTGAGATCTTTGATGTCTAAGTCGTGCCGTATTGTTTGCGATACACGTTAAGTGAAACGAGCTATGAGGACGGATTATATGCTAGAATAGAGAAGTATACCGAGATGATATATGGACAGGATATTGATGATTGCTTTCACCGAGCTCGCTTGTGTGGTTTCGATGTCTCCACGGTGTTCGGCTTCCTATCCTAGGTCAACCAGATTTTGATGCCGATCAAGAAACAAAACACTGTTGCAGAGTCACTGCAGTGTTTGGACATGCACATTTGAGGTCCTTGGTCGTCAAAAGCTGGGTTGTTGACTCTAACCTGAATAGCATCATGAGTTGAACGTGTAGCATCTGCATCTCAACACATTGAAAACCAGGGTTGGTGCGACTCTACGAAGAAGTGAGTTTAACAGGGCTATCAAAAATATGTCTGCGATTTCGATCCGACTGACACGCCATTCGTCTCGGCACCTCATACCTTTTCTCTCGTTCGGATAATGACCGACCGTCAGGCAATATGTTTTTCCCCGATGACGGCGCGGAGAGTGGATACTCCGACCGGAGATCCGAGACGGAGAACGGAAATGCGTTCCGCGCCGAGATGCAAAGCTCCGTGAAATATTATTCCCGGCAAAAGTGTGTCAATTGAGTTTATAAAGTAATCATGGTTGGAGATTCAGGTATCTGGAGGTGTTGAATTAGCCATGGGAAAATATAAATCTCGAAAGCTGGTCAAGTCGAAAGGTGTTGCTTAGTAGTAGGCAGGTTACTTGGTTGGAACCTCGAGTCAGCACTGGATGTTACCATTAATATGTTGTTCGTGGTCCCTCGGGGATAATAATACCGAGTGCGATGAGGCAAAAAATGAGAGCAGCTGTCATACACGAGATCCAATACCTAATTGAAAGCCAAGAACAGAGTGCTTTCCCCACTAAAGCGGGGGACCAAATGCGGAACCCATCGACATTAGCGTTAACCGTCAAAGCTGGGACTGGCTAGAGGCTTTTTCCCACTGCTTGCAGCTCTTGATGAGGTGCCCCAGCTCGGTCAGGTACCGAGCCTCATTTCCAAAGAACCTGGCAAGAAGAGGACGGGGAGAGTACTCGAGACACGCCCTGACTGCTTGGGGGGATATGATGGGGTTTCTGCGTACAAAGACTCTAGAAAAGTATCGTGAGATTGAACAACTGAGCGCAGGTTCAGCTTCATGTTTGGGATGGGAACGTCATATGTAGACACTTTAGATAGAGGGACGATAAACCCCTGTCGCAGCATGCGATTGTCTAAAAAGATCATGTCAGCCATGTCTATTTTCCCGCAGAGTCCGTCTTCGGAAGGCCGTTGTCGGCAGAATTAACGTGAATATCATTTGAGTTGTTTTTATCTATCTCGGCTGAAATCCCATCTTTGCATCATCATCTTCCTCCTCTCACCAGCAGCTTCAGATCAGTAGCAGAATTTATTTTCTACAGTGTTGTAAGTGCAGCTTTCTATGTCATGTCGTATACGAGGTCAGCCACAGGGACTTGTCATGATACATGGCATCGTCATGGACCAAAAGAGGTCAACCTTTTATTCTGCAATTCACCAGTCCATTATTCTTCACGCCCTTTTTGAAAGAGAAGAGGAGGGGAAAGAGGCAATTATCAAAGGAAAAAAACACTCAAAACATAGATCGTCTCATGCCCTTATTTTCCCCTCTTCTTGTCCTGCTTACTCGCGCAACTGTAACTAACACCTGATGATTCCCCAGCTTCCGACTTATTGTGTCAACTAGCGGCGCCTCTTTGATCAAATTCACCCCGTCTTATTGGGGGGCAAGGTCGCATCAACTTACCCCATATTCTTCATATCGCATCGCATCGTCGGTTTTCCTCTCGGTCGCCGCCACAGTAACCGGCTACTTCCTCGGCTGTCACTGTAAAAGACCCCAGGCACCTTCCAAGCCCGACCCTCCGATCTCCACCTCCGAACCCCAAACCAACCGCCCGTCCGTGTTGTTGCAGGTAGGGTAGTTTGCTTTGCTTTGCACCCCGCTCCGCGCCTGTTTGTTACAGGAGCAAGACTATCCCATCGCACGCCTCAGAAGGAAGGACCTTCCTTAGCCCAACCCAAGTCAATCTCCCGGCGACGATTCCCGAGTCCGGTTCCCGTCTCGTGCCGCATATATCTGGGCTTCTTTTATAAACCTCCACCCGCCTCTTTTTCTTCTCTTTTCTGCCCATCATGCCCGTCGCTGCTCTCGCCTCTTCTATCCCGCGATCTCTTCTCTCGTCGTCGCTGCGCCGTGTCGCTTATACTCCTACCACCATCCGCCCTGTTCGCGCTTCATTCGGTGCTATTCAGACCATCTCCCCTTTCGCAGTCCGCACAATGGCTTCCTCCACTCAGAAGATCAAGGTCAAGAACCCCGTCGTCGAGCTCGACGGTGATGAGATGACCCGCATCATCTGGCAGGTCATCAAGGACAAGTTCATCCACCCCTACCTCGATATCGACCTCAAGTACTATGATCTCGGTCTTGAGTACCGTGACGAGACCAATGATCAGGTCACCATTGATGCTGCTGAGGCCATCAAGAAGTACTCTGTCGGTGTCAAGTGTGCCACCATCACCCCCGATGAGGCTCGTGTTGAGGAGTTCAAGCTGAAGAAGAGTAAGTCGATACCCGTCCTGCGTTGTCTTAGTTCGCGATGCGTCTTGCTGTTCCCCCCACCAATCGCAACCCCACATGCATGAGAACATGCAGGAAAAGCGACATGAGGGGCAACGAGCAGAAACATGATGAATTAAGCATACAATAAGCTTGATGAGATTGAACGTTGCTAACTTGCATCTTCAGTGTGGCTTTCCCCCAACGGCACTATCCGAAACGCCCTTGGCGGTACCGTCTTCCGTGAGCCCATTGTCATCCCCCGCATCCCCCGTCTTGTTCCTGGCTGGAAGAAGCCCATCATCATTGGCCGTCACGCCTTCGGTGACCAGTACCGCGCCAAGGATGCTGTCCTGCCCGGTCCTGGTAAGCTCACCATGGTTTACACCCCCGAGGGTGGCCAGCCTGAGGAGATTGAGGTCTTCCAGTTCAAGAACGGAGGTGGTGTTGCCCAGACTCAGTACAACACCGACGAGTCCATCACCGGATTTGCTCACGCTTCCTTCAAGCTCGCTATTGACAAGGGGCTTCCTCTCTACATGAGCACCAAGAACACCATCCTCAAGAAGTACGATGGTCGCTTCAAGGACATCTTCCAGGAGATCTACGACACCACCTACAAGAAGGAGTTCGAGGCCAAGAAGATCTGGTACGAGCACCGTCTCATCGACGACATGGTCGCCCAGATGATCAAGAGCTCCGGTGGTTACATCATGGCTTTGAAGAGTGAGTTCTCTCTCGAGATTTTTGAACACTTGTTCAACTATCCACATATCCTTCAATGCATGAGATGAGAATGCTAACAATTTTCCAGACTACGATGGTGATGTTCAGTCTGACATTGTCGCCCAGGGCTTCGGCTCTCTCGGTCTCATGACCTCTGTCCTCATCACCCCCGATGGCAAGACCTTCGAGTCCGAGGCTGCCCACGGCACCGTCACTCGCCACTACCGTGAGCACCAGAAGGGCAACGAGACCTCTACCAACCCCATTGCCTCCATCTTCGCCTGGACTCGTGGTCTTATCCAGCGTGGTAAGCTCGATGACACTCCTGATGTCGTTGCTTTCGCCGAGAGCCTCGAGCAGGCTTGCATTGACACCGTTGACATTGACGGTATCATGACCAAGGATCTTGCCCTTGCCACCGGCAAGTCTGAGCGTAAGGACTATGCCACCACCAACGAGTACCTTGATGCTGTCGAGCGCCGCCTGAAGAAGACCCTCAAGGAGAAGCTGTAAACATCTTTTCAAAGATTCTCAGCCCTCCCCCAATTACCCAATACCTTCCGCTTTATCTTCTGGTCTCCTCTGCAACTCCAGCTGCAGGGGCACCCGCTCCTTCATGAACTCTTCGAGCCGATATCGGCGTCGAATCTATTATCGCCATTTGAATAGCATCTCACTCCAATTTTGGGAACTGCAAGAGTGTCACCTCTTGTGATTTCTTGACGACTTGTTTTTCGAACAGAAAAGAGGATAGCGTCGTCAAGAGCCATCATGCACCGGAACCCGCTGTAAGGTCATATGCAGCGGGATAACGATTTATGAAGAACGTTCCTCCATTGTCATCGTGGTTGGATAGGATGTTGGGCTTCTGGATATGTGAAAGCAAAGATTTCAAAGAGGAGGCCAGCATGATACATCCTGCATAGTTCAGGGAAGCAGATGCGATGTAGATAGAGAAAGCTTCTTGCTTGTTCTTAGCACATAGACATAACGGGATACCCAGCCCTGCTTTATAGTTTTCCTCACATCTCTCTTCCCTGGCTGTTGACATTGTGACTCCCTGATCCCCATCGAACCTTCTTCTCTAGTCCCCCTTAGTCGCGGAGTAACGGAGTCATAACACCAGTTTAAACAAAGCTTGGAGCAAATCTATTGGGTCTTGTTATCCCTGCATCTCAGCTTCTCACATGTACAGTACATCAATGCACAGTTGGTCCTTCGAGGTGCCGCTTCCTTCCAACGCCTCTTTTTCATTTTGCTTGCTATCAAACCTCGGTAGTTGTCCGTAGCTAAGTTCACCGACACCCCATCTCCAAAACAATTCCCTGATTGAGAGAAAAAAGAAACATCAGTAGCAAAGAACTCCCTATTTCCCGGTCCTCCCTTCCAAAAAGTTCCCCGGATTCCCACATCTGTCTGTCCCCATACTGGGGAGATGCCTCGGCTTAAGCCCGCACGTGTACGTATAAGGAAATGGATCGTGTAAAGAGGCTGGAATTGAAAATTAACAGAATGAAAATGACACCCGTAGACCCGGGTCGTCCCGATCAAAATAGTCTTCGGTTGGCGGGAAGTACCACCACGGTTGTGGGGACGTGTGGTTGTGATGCCGGGGTTGTTGCGTACATACGGATTCCATCCGTGAGGCTTCATTCTTGATTTCGATAGTAATACATGTCATGGTGTAGACTGACCATACAGGAGAGCGGCCTGTCGCTCTGAGTGAGGGTAACAACCCGGAACTAGTCGGCTTGAGGAACAGGAGTCTCCTTATCCTTCTTCGACTTGCGCACACTAGGTGTCCCCTCTGCTTCACTCTTACGCTTCTTCTTAGTCGGTCTTGTCGATGAGCCGCGAGGCTTGTATCCCGTGTCATCTTCGTTATTCCTCTTGCGCTTCCCGCGACTGACAGGCGTTGAGGCGAAATCTTGCTCTTCGTCCATGCTGGCGTCCACATCACGGTCGACTGCTACTGTGCGAGCGGCAGCGCTGACGCGCTTACCCCTTGTGCTGGCTCTCCCACCACGCTCACCCCGTGACCCGCGCGTCTTACGTCCACCGGTGTGGCCGCCTTCGTTATCGTCCGCATCACCGTGTGCTTCGCCATCTTGGAGGAATATCTTGGGGGCGTGTTTACGCAGCCAATTCGTTACACTCGTAGGGTTCTTGAGATGCGGGTGTGAAGGTTGGTGATTGCTGGGATGGGCGCGGGGGGCGAGCGTAGGGAGATGATGGGAGTCGTGGTCAAGGGCCATGTCAATATCGTAGATGTAGTTGTCGATGTCATCGGCGGATAGGAAATCGGCTGGGTAAGCTTCGCCGTCAGGAGCCTTGAGTTCACTAGCAATTTGCGGTAGTGTCTCCTTGGCGGTGCTGTATGTTGAGTGCGGCACACTCTTGACGAGATCTTCGAGCCTTTTTCTTGGAGTATCCTTGCGTAATTCGTACTCTTCATCCAGGGGCAGGACGGGCGCTCTGGAGTCTGATGGAGGCCGAAGAGATACTTCAACCTGCTTCTCGGGCGGAATCTGCGGGGAATTATTGATATCGAGTAACAGGTCCAATAGACGACTGTTAATATCACCGTTAGCATTGACTTTGTGATTGCGTAGCTAAGCCTGGGAGAAGGCGTACTCATTCTCTACAGCCAAGCGCTTGACGAGTGCCGCGGCTTTGTCCTCCTGCTTGTGTAGCTCCTCGCCATCGTGCATCTTCTGGTCGAAGACGATGCGCATCTTTCTGTACTTCTTCTTCCATGACTTGTAGCCGGCGCGATGGCGATTAGCGCCCTCGGTCTTGACGGGGGACTCGTCCATGGCGAGGGAGAGGCTGCGATCGACGCGCGACCGGAGCGTAGATATAGTCAATGAAACGCGCTGGATTGCGAAAAGATTCGAGTCGGGTGGTTATATGATGGGCGCGTTGTGTTGTTGATAAACTCCGAATTGATGATGCTCGTGATGTTGACACAATGGAAATAATGCAAGGTAGCAAGATTTGCCAATAAGATTTGTTGGTTTGGGGCCTTGCGCAACCAAGTTGAGACTGGGACGTGGTGTTGTTCTCGGATTAGATCGGTACGTACCTTACAGTAGCTCAGGTACCCCATGGAAGCTGCCCTGCTCTCAGAGGCGTCAGAAGAAGTGGCCGCCAATAGCCTAAGGAACAAAATAAGGCAGTCGTTGTTATTGTATTCAGAGTAGCTCTCTAGGCTGTTTATTCCCGTCATGCTTAGCCTAAGGAGCCAACTTTTCTGTTACCCCCTGCCCGACACAGATTAGCAACGCCGTATGCTGAGTGCAAATGTCTTCCAATTCAATTGAGGTGTGTCATTATTGTGTACGAAATAATATAGGTAAGAAGAAACCCTTTGTTTTTAAGCATATATATCGAATGAAAATGAATTATAGATCTCGTGGATTGTCTGGCACTTGTTACATCTCACCTCACGACGAATCTGAAGATAGAGTCTAGGGTAGACCAGAGACCAAGATGCCTCCATGAGCAGTATGCGGCCAGGAAAATGAACATTGAATAACGTGATGCTTCTTAGGTTTATGAATCACTGACAAGACGTGCGTCAACCCTTCGCTGTATGAGATTCACGACCCTTGGTGGTTTCTCGTATTGGTCTTCAGTCTCCGAACCTATTAGTCTATTCTCCATATTCGAACATGCATCATGATGCTACCTCCTTTCCTAATGTGTCCAGCTCTTCTTTTATGAATTCTGCAGCATTGACCATTTCCGTGCTACCGTAAACAACCCTCTTCTTCGCTCTGTCACCTCCTGTGCGGCTCACCCACTCCTGCAAGTTGCCATACTCATCCATACTGCCACCGCCAACTGTAAAAACGACAGCTTCGCTGAAGCCTTGCCGTCTTTGACCAAAACTGGCAGTTTGACCAGGTACCTGGGACCCAGGCATACCGCCTGGCGTGCTGGTGCCTGCGCCCGATCGCACAGCGCTGGGAGGAGGCATGGTACCACGAGCATTGGCTGATCGAGGATCATAGTAGAGATAGTGTTCTGTCTTGGCGATGGCAGAAGAAGAGGCGGAAGAGGGATCCATAATAGACTCAACGATCTTGGTAACAGTAAAATCGCGATCAGCTGGAAGGAAGTTCTTCACACCACTAATAAGACTCTCAAAGTTGGATGATAATCCTGTGGGTACTCCTGATTCTTTGAGGCGGTCAGTGAGACGCGACGACATTGAAGAGAAGCGTCCGAAGAGATCTGATGATTGAGCTGGTTGAGCAGTATTGTTGATGGTGGTGAGCTGCGTCATCTTGGTAGTTGCGCGAACCCTACTCTGGTCAGTAAAAGGCAGCCCGAATGATCGCATATGAAACTTACTGTCGAACATAAGGCAGGCATGACACATCTGCGCCAGCTTCTGAAAGAGCCTTCTCAAAACCTTCGAATTCTTGTCGGCTAACTTCCTGTTCGGTGCTCAAGAACCAAATGATGAATAGTCGCAGTTTGTCAACAGGTTCAGTGCCCTTGTTGTCGTCCTTGATAATTTCCATAATCTGAGCCTTGGTTTGCTTTACAACGTTCTCCTCCAACTGAAAGTAGTTGTCGAGCTGGCGGTCTTTAATACCCGTCAACAGAGCTGCCAAGATGTTCATGTGCATGTCAAGAATGCCCTTGCGCTCTCTCATTTCGGGGAGCAACGTTATTGCCGCCTTAAGATGTTGAGCGCTGGCGCTAGTGTCGGCTTGGAGATCCTCGAGATCCGTAACACCGGTTTTCTTTGTGATTGCAGCTGTATCCTCTTTGTATTTAGTCAACTCAGCATCGATGTCCTCCGCCACTTGAGGAAATGGACTGCCTGCATTCTTGGCCCAGAAAAAGTCGTTCGTCGTTAAATCGTAGCCCTTCTTGGTGGGCCCCTTTGCCGGATTTCCTTCCTCCGCAGGGGTCTCGATGGTGATGCGATTCAACTTCATATTGAGAACGTCGTGAACCAGGCTTTGATATGTCCAAGAATGGGACAACATGGGTATCAAGTCTATGTTTCGATCGAGAAGAATAAGAACGGGCCGAGAAGAGTGAGTGCTGGATGATGCGTTAGGCCTAGGTCCGGAGAAGAGGTTGTCCTTGGAGTTGAGAATGTGGTCTCGAAGCTTGCGGTCAAGTCGGGCAGCGACCATCTCAGCGGCAGCGCCTTTGGGACAGCGAATAATGGGAATAACGCCTGGGAGTATTAGCACACTGGCTTTCGAGGTGGATTTTGGACATACCCATGGTGGCAATCACACTAAACAGACCGCTCACGATCTTGTCAACTACTCGATCAAGCTCCTCATCGCTCGTGGCTGCACTGTTCAATGCCCAATACGTATGCTCCTTTTGCATACCCAAACTAAACAAGTCTGGCTCAGCCACAATGAAGTTCAAATACTGGTCGAACAATTGGGCAATATGCTCGGATGTGCCTGCCGTTGCTGTTTGTGTTGCGAACTCCTCGAGAAGCACACGAGGGAGGGAGGAGAGGAAGTTGATATAAGCAGGAGTGTAGAGTCCTTTCTGTAAGTCGGAAGTAATGGCTTGCAAGTTTTGCGCGGTCGGTTCGAGGAGGTAGATGACCGGGACGTCGGGGATAGGGTGTCTTGCGCCGCCAATGTGCCTGTGCAGCTGGTCAATCTTGGATTTCCTTAACCATGCTTGTTAACTTACATGTGCATTGTCACACCCATTGCACGCAAGTCGCTGACACGCATCACACTGCTGATAACATCTCGACCGAGATCGTCAAAGACCAGGACTTTCCAGATAGGGTTGCCATCGGCATCAAGAATGGGCGCAACAGGAGCAAGCAGGCCGTTGGCATGCGCCTCGTCCGCTTCGGAAGATTCAACAGTCTCGTTCAGGTTGAGTATCTTCTTAAGCGAGGCTGATAGAAGAATCAGCGAAAAGGAAAGAAGCGCTTTGGTCACAACATCACATACCTATTTGGCGATCGCGCAAAGAGTTGCCTTTTGTTGCCATGTTGGCAAATGACGTCGGAGCGCCTGAGACTCAAAGAGGATGTGGGAGGTGCAGTTCGGGATTTGTATAAGGGGCAAGATTTATTCGTAGCCCAGTTGTGTGAATAAAGCACAAGCCAAAAGAATGGATTGTTGAGTTCTTAGATAGATCCAAATAAAAATTGGCAGTTAATCTTTGGCACGCGAAATCGTATTGTTTGATGCCGCTTGAGGCCACGATCCAATACCAAAAAGACCGGGCAGACTGGACTGTTGGGAAGCTCCCCTACAGCGCGCAAGCTGGAAGCACGGACCGATACAAGCGCCGACACGATTGGGTATGGAAAGTGCCACGGTGCTGGGCCGGCCGGGTTACAAGGGGCCAGCCGCTGATGAGGGAAGTTCGAATTGTGGAGCTTCCTTCCTTATGCCTGATATTACAGACTCATGATAGCATTTGGTGCCTGAAAAACGGGGCCAGATTCATACACGTCCAGCTCCATTCTCAGTTGCGACCTGCCAGGGACTTCTTTTCATTCTCTTTGATCCGACGACACTTCATCAACCCCCATCACTTCTCGCGACAGCACGTTGTGTCGGCGCTCAACTGGGGCGCATTTAAATATCAGCGGCGCTTGATATCCCCGATTCGATTCTTTTGTGTTCATCTTCTCAATCCGCGCTTGCGTCGTCGCCTCGCACTGGCGAACTGACGGATCGCCCTTCGTACTGTCTTCCACCTCCCCAAACAGGTTACGCCTACGTTCGATAATATTGTAAACACCACGCGACTCGCGCAATATACAGATGGGATAGTATTTCTCTGCACCTTTGGTAGGAAGACGGATAAAGCTCCCGTATCGAAGGAATCATTTCTGAATCAAGGGTATGCCCAAACTTTACCCCGTTCCCTTTTCCTATCTGCACCAATCAATCGTTTCACCTCTGTCGCGTCATTCTGCATGGCTCCGTCAGAATCAAGCAGCAGTATTGTATCTGTGATTTCTCTATAACAATGGAAACAACGACTCGGACTCTGCAGCATTTAAATTGCAAGCCGATGAGATGGTGACCGGTCATGGAGACTTGCTTTGGAGATAAAAGCTCCCCCGTGTCGCTTCTAGGAGCAGAAAGCTGCAGTGGCTGGGTAACCAAGACGCCCGTGTGGCGAAATCTCGGTGTATACAACCTGACCAGTCTAGAAGCGACGCGAGCGCGCATCTAAAAAGCCGCGACGCAAGTGTTTTGATGATAAAAAGAAGCATCCAGACAAGGTCAAAAAGGGCGTTCTGACTGATGATCACCGTCTCGCTCGCGGTGTCGCAGCGTCAGTCAAACTGCTTGCTTGGTACAGGGGCTGGGTGATAACGATAACGCTCACTCTAGCACCCTCAGCACCAAAGAGAGCGGCATCTCAGGGACCATACGCGCTAAAATGCGGGTGCACACGCATCTCAAAAAAACAGTGGCTCCACCATCAAAGATCTCTCCAAAATGTCACCACCAGCAAGGCGATTCCATTTCTGCAGACAAAAGTTACTGTATGGTCAGGAGTTTAATTTTGGCTCTGGTGCCTCCTGTTTCTTTGGACCTCTTTGTCGCTCATGGCAATCTTTGTCCAACCTTTGTTCAAACAGCAAGACATCAAATTCTGACTGAGCTGCTGGATGGCTACTCTTTTTCAACCTTTCCACGTCGTCCATAATCTGCCACTCGCTTCAACCTTTTCTCCTTCTTCTTCTTCTTCTTCTTCTTCCGTCGTTCCTTTTTACTTCTCAAATACCAGTCATCACTCGTTCTACAAATATTTTGCAGGTTACTGATGGTTTTTTTGTTTCCTCTAGACTACAGATTCACATCACTTTGCCTTTTTCTTCAAGACCTGGATCCCTGCGAGTTCATCCATTTGTTGACTAGCGTGTCCTTATGGTGGGCCGCCTGCAGCTGCGATAGCCGACAGCTTTCCCTTAACAGAAAGACGCCTGCATAAGGTTACTTTCCAGCTTAATTCTCCAAGTCAGTACCTTTTCACTTTACACCCTTGATAACTACACCAATTGCTGTAACCACGGGCTACGTCAACGCCTAACGGCAGGTTATCACATCACACACGTCTAACCTTTCACTACTGTTAAATCGAATGCTCCTTTTGCATTGCGTTTTCTTAGCAATTCATTTCAGAGTAGCAAAGATTGCTAATACCATGCCTTAGCTCGTAAAGCTGTTCAATCTAATCGATCTTCGTGGCTGTATTGCTGCTGTGGTAGCTGCCGTTACTCAATATAGCATTACCACAAGATGCAGCCTTGGTCAAACAATGGCCAGAATGGTGCCGATGAGACACAACATCAGTGGCATAACACCTATGGCTTTGCGGCACAAAATGGTCAATTTGACCCTCATCAAGCTTGGTCGCAGCCTGTGACTGACCAGGCTGCCTATTCGCAAATTAACACACAGGAAACTTCTGCCTCAAACTTTTTTGACTCGGACCAAAGTCATTCCTTCCTTTCCGGAACTTTGCATGGCTCTCAGCAAAATCAACCAGGCTACCATCCTGGTCATGATTCGTTGTCAATGAACCAGCAGTTTTCTCAGCAAACACCAGATGTAATGGATACTGACTTCAGTTCCATTCATCCTGATATTTACGGCCAGCACGGGAAAATGAATCTGGATAATGCTATGGCTGGTATTGGGCAACTCTCCAATCACCCTCACTCATCTAATTTCCCATACTCTATGGCACCACCCAGCGAGTCATCTTTCGAATCCCCTGTCCAGCAATTTTCCCAGCCTCATGTAATGCCTCAGACAAGTCGGCAGCAGAGCCATACACCGGTACAGCAGTTTGATGCTATTCCTCCTGCTTTCGTACAAGGCCATGATTTCGGCCGACAGCCCCAACAATCCCCTGTCCAGAACCAACAACAATATAGCCAGTCTGCTTTTGCGCCTCCAGTCAACGGCCAGACTCCGCAATCTCGACCGAATGAACAGATGAACTTCCAGCAGCCCCACCAAGGTCACCAGCAGCCTCCTCCCCAACAGCAGCAACAACAGTCACAGCCTGTTCAGCCCCAATTTGCTCCCAAACAGCCACTTGCCTATCCTCAAACTTCGCAGCCTTTGCCTGCTCAAAACTTCCAACAGCAGATGCATCAGCAACAACCGCATTTCATTGGCAATGCCTCATCACCACCCGCTGCTGGCAACCCGTATCTCATTCCCCAAAACATGATTACTCAAGATACTGGTATTGCTCATCCTGTAACTAATGAGCCTCCTGCTAAAAAGAGAAAACGCGCGGTAAAGAGCGCCCCTGACACCCCAACGCCCGAACCTGCGGCAACACTTATTGATTCACCTGTGGGTTCCCCTGCTGTTAAGAAGGTCGACGATGTCGATGGCCTTCCAGCTCCCATACCCTCGCCTGAAGAAGCTCAGTTGATCGCCCAATTTAACAAGCGAACTAAGGCTGCCCAAGCCAAACACCCTGCGATCAAGGGCCTCCCCCATCTGATCTACGAGGGGACAGCCAAGCTTCCAGCCCCTAAGAGTTACGATAAGCTTGCTCCTCTCGTAGCCCTTCCGTCCCGTAGTGGGAGACAAATGGTTCCCGAACTTGGTTACAACCTCCCCTGTGAGGTCCAGGGCCGATTCACAAGCCAGTATCGCCCTTCCCCCGACAAGGGAGGACTGGATGAGAGGCGTATGGAGGCTAAGGGACTGTTGGAAGACTTTGATCGGGCTATGAAGAGCTTAGGGAAACGTCGTCCAAAGTACACAGAGTACCCACATGCTTTCAAGGAACAACTTAAATCAGACGAAGCTTCTAAGAACAAGGCAGAGAAAAAGGCAAAAAAAGAACAGGAGGAGGAACGTGGCAAGCCAGTAAGACATTCACCTCCACATCAAATAGAGTATTTATCTAACGGTATCAAGATACGGTCTGCCACTCGCCCAACAGACCCCGCTGAAGCAGCGGCCTGGGATGCCATCGGGATGGTCCACATCGAGCAGTCTGTTGCAAAAACAAACACGCTCATTGCAAACCGTGTTCAACAGGCGGGCGAGTACTTCATTAAACTTCGTGGTGACATGAATCGCGCGAAACAGGAACTTGACCAGGCTGTTAAAGACAAAGTACCTGAAGCTGCACTAATCAATGCGCGAAACGAACTTGAGCAAAAGAAGCAGGTACTTTATCGTGCCCTGGATGCCACTATTGAGCATGCCGATGATGCTGTCCTGGATAACCTTGGAGGCCACCAAAAACTTGTCTTGAGTTTGGTAAACGCATTGATCATGTGTATCAAAGCAGGTGATTTTTCAGGGAAGTTTCCCAAGATTGTTCTCGAAATGTTTACCCATTTTCCTATGACGAAAAAGATTGCCGAGACAACCAATTTTGAGACAGTCCGAAAGAGATTTGCGGATAAGGGGGATGCTGAGGTCAAAGGCCTCGTATCTGAAATCACTGCCAAGATCAAGAAACTCAAGACCAACGAGCCCGAGACAAGTACTGGATATACTGGCACTTCTGCATCAAGTAGAGCAAAGGCCAAGCCCGGCATAGAACCTTCAGTTAAGCGTGCTCGTGACGATGAAGTTGACACGCGCACGGTGAAAAAGATTGCTGTAGAATCCGGCGGCGGTTCTCTTATGAGGAAACTTGTTACACCCAAGATACAACTCCAATCAGCATCCAAAACTAGTGCTGCAAAGGCCGCTGCTGCTTCTATTCTACCTGGAAAATCTAGACCAGTGGCCAAGTCAATCCCAAAGCCTGAAGTCAAGCCAGATGCTAAGGCTGCAAACGACGACAAGACCAAATCGGAGTCAAAGCCACCACGAGCGGAAGCCAAAGCATCCGCACCCCGCAATGGCGCCACCGCTGCCACGACCTCGAGTGCAGCCTCAAGCGCCTTGTCTGGCATCGCCTCACTTCTTGACTCGATCAATGCTCCAAAAGCTGAATCTCCTGTCCCATCCAAGGAGAACGATGGCCCCGAACCCTCCGAAACGCCTGAAGAGAAGGCGAAGCGTCTTCGTAAGGAGGCCCGCCGTAAACTTCGGGTCACTTGGAAGCCGGAAAGCGAGCTTGTCCAGATCAAAATCTTCCAGAAGGAAGATGCTGAGGACGAGGGCAGAGAGCAGAACATGATTCGAGACGCCGCCGACGACCGATCTGAAGGAATGGTACTGAAGCAGCGCGCGAACGTGGATGAGGATGAAGAAGACGATGATGTTCCTTACCAACCCTGGATGGGACCAGTTGGGATTGATCTTTCAAGATTACCAACTGATGTTCGGAATAAGAATTATGTTAACAGAGGTGGAAACGTCACCTTTACAACAGATGAGCAGCAGCGAATCGCCGACAGGGAGCTACGAGAGCTCGTGGCTATATATACAGACCCGGCCGACATTCCACCAACGCCCAAGTCCCCGCCACCTGAGGCTGCAACAACCACGCAGCAAAAGACGCAGTACCTGCCAGATGACGCCAAGTTTCAAGAGATTCAAGCTCGATGGCGCGATGAGCAGCAAACGGGAGCTGACCAGGCACTTTACTCCGCGCTTCAGCGCATTGACGCAAAGAACAATCCAGCAAACCGTCTTGACTCGATCCTGGGTAATCTTCGAGGCGCCCCTGCTGCGTCACAACCTTCGTCTCACCAGCGTACCTCGCCTTCGCATCGCGCTTCCAACATGGTTAACGATGCTCTGCCCATTGTCGCAGGGCGGGCTGTTCTAGACCAGGTCATTGCCCTTCTCAAATCCGATAAGGCCAGAAACTGGCGAGACAATAACCCAATCACAAATGATGTTTGGCGAGCGTACCATTACTCTGACCTGCCTACCCGTCTTTGTGGAGGTGCAGTTGAAGGTGTTGCCAAGTCTCTGGCTGGCCTGCCATTTCCCGCCAACTCACCTCCTGACTGGATTTTGCATGATCATGAGAAAGTCCGTGAATGGCAAATGGGCTACAACAAGGAATTGGCAGTCAGACAAAAGAGGGAAGAGGAAGAACGTGCGCGGGCAGAAGCAGAGGCAAATGCACTGTTGTCGGCGGTATCCGGTGCTTCATCTGGTCAAGCTCCGGCCAATCCCCAGGATTGGACTGCATATTACGCACAGCAACAGCAATATGCTCCTTATATGGCGTTGCTGCAGCAAATGAATGGCGGCCAGCAGCCGGCTCAGCCTCAAACGAGCGCTGCGCCTTCACAGCAGCAACCACAAATCCCGGAGAACCAGCTTCAGTCTATTCTAGCTGCCATCAACCAGCCTTCCCAGGGCCCAACGCAACAAGCATCAGCCTCGGGTGCAGCTCCTTACTTCAACCCCAACGACCCTTCGTACCAGCAGTACATGATGCTAAGCCAGATGGCACAGGGCCAACAGGTTCCCCCACCGCCTCTGCCTGCCGCTGAGCGCGACTGGGAGCGAGAGAGAGACCATGGCCGAGATCGCGACCAAGACAGAGGATGGGACCGCGATCGCACATACGACCGTGACCGTGACGATCATCACGGAGGTAGAGGTGACCGTGATGGCAAAGACGGACGGAAAAAGAGAGGCACCCTCCCACCGCATAAGCCTGCTAATAAGGCACTTATCGGTACTAAGCCATGTACCTTTTGGCAACAGGGCAAGTGTGCCAGAGGTGATAAGTGTACATTCCGACATGACTAAAACGAGCTTTGGAAAAGACTCGTCTACTGCATTGAACCTGGTTTGGCGTTCAGAGACAGGCTATGGTGTAATTCTACTGTAAAAAAAATCCGCAGTGACCTGAGGGTCAACCACATGGAATCATTTATTAAAATAGAAGTGCCTCCAGCAGCACACATGATTAATTAAAGCACTATAATCACCTTCCGCGCATTGTGATATTTTTAATCTTGTAGAATATTTTGTAATTCTTTTCGTCCAGATATCTAGGCTACCTAGCTAGCTATGATATTTGATTGATATGGTCATCTTTTCTGTTTGAAGGCCGTTCTAGCAAAGTTGACTTTCACTCGGCAGCAGCCATCTCTGTATCGTCGCCCGCTCGCTTCACCAGCCCACGCAGGCTCAGATCGTAGACAACGTCCTCGACCCTCTTGACGTCATACTTGACAGCATCGGCACGCTTGCGAAGAATGTCATTCTTGAGGTTGAGAAGCTGGAAGCCCGCAAAGAGATCCTTGATGAACCCGCTGATAACGAGAGGAAGCTCGAAGTCTCCGTGGGTAACAGCGTTGGGAGCCAGGCGAGCCAGCTCATTAGTCAGGTCTGTCAGAGAGAGGAGATACTCTTCGATGGTGAAGTGAAAGGCATCACGGTCCTTGAGGTTTGTGGGAACTGAGGAATGTCAGCTCGTGTGCCAAGAGAGCCATGGAGATGGGTAACGTACCTTGAAAGACAGCACCGACCTGTTCGAGCGTGAGAAGACGGCCGAGAGAAGCAGGCTGCGAGTCGGAGCCTAGACCGCCGAGCCAGGCAGCGTAAATAGCGGTGCCGATGGCATTCTGAACAGTTCTCGCCCACTTTTGGTTGTATCTATAGTACCATGTCAGAGTTTTGATGCATATCTTGGCTCAGGTAACGATACGTACTTGTAGTATGGGTGCTGGCTGGCAACCTCGCTCAGCTCCTTCACGATAGAGACCTCTTCCTTGATGGCATCCTCAACCTGAGAAACCAGCGCAGGATCTGCATTTCACAAAATCAGCCTTGTGCATCGCCGCTTGGGGAGGAGGACAAAAAATACTGACAGCGGGCGCGAGGAGTCGAGTGGACGCGGGAGAGAAGACCTTGAGCGGTGGCGACGGTGCGCTCGAGACGTTGGATTATCTGAGTGAGGTTGTCACGGACGCTGGTCTCTTCGTCGAGCTTCTCCTGGAGGTGGGAGAAGAGTGAAGGGTCGAGCAGGGGAGTTTCTTGAGACATGATGGCAGTTGGTGGTGAGTGAATGAGTGAGGCTCTGCGGATGAGGCTCTTGAGATGGAGATTTAGTGGTTGGGTTTACGCTAAGGGTCTTCTTGACGATTATGACGGATGCGATTCTTGCGCAGCGCAAAAACGAGATGTTTACGAGATTTACGACCAATGGTTTTGGTAGGTTGGGTACAATCACTTCACTGCCAGCTATTGACTTCACGCGGCCAGCACAATACGAGATCAAGAGCAAATGGAAGGTTCTTCTTCACTACTCAAGCAAGCCTGAGAAAGCAATGAAAAACGAGAGCTCAAAAGTGCGATTCGCGTCACCTGGAGGCAGTGTAATACCAGGGACACAGTGGGCGGGATCATGTGCAAGCACAGAGGAAACCGCCCTCAGACCAAAAATAGGAATAATCAATGTTGGTCTCCTTAGAGACCTTTCAGAGATTAAACTGAAAAGAACAGATACTACACTTGATCTAAGCCAAAAGGCAAAGAGAGCTAAGGAGAAAAGAGAAAAGGAAAAGCGTAGCTTGGCTGAGGAAGCTGAGACTTTATAGAAGATTCTGAAGGCGGTGTGAGGGAACTGATCGGAGGTGCGGCAGAATCTAAGCCAATGAAAATTCGCCAAATGAGGCAGAAGGTGCTGCCTGCTGTGAAGTGGGTGGGTCACAACCTTGCGGGCAAGAGGTTTGGACTGGAGCTGGAGCCGAAGCTCCGTCTACCTATTGAGTCTGCGCAGCCGCGAGCACAAGATGTACAAAGGCTGACCACAGTCAGGCAGCATGATTGATTGCCTCAAGGACCTTACCAGTAACCCGAAAATGATTAGTACGGATGTTCCTCTATCTTAGAATACGAATGTGTCACAGTTACACGAACAGTGCTCCGACCAGGAATATCACCTTTCAAAGACCTCTCTTCTTCGAATGTGACTGCTCAGGATTCCCTGCATCTCTGACTTGCTCTAGCATAGCTGTAATACATTTTGATGCAGCTTGCCTGCCCTAAGCTTGAAGCCATGCTTTCACCTAGCATTTCCAAGACACAGCTCAGCCACTAGAAACATATTCATCCTTGCAGATCTTCAATCAATCTGCATCTTGCAAAGGTCCAAACACGCTCCAGTCCCTAAACACCAAGCTTCATCACAAGCTGTTGGTAGTATGGATGGAATGTCGTCCGACAACTGGCAAGCCATACCATATATTGGATACAGGAGGGTGTCACGAACAGTGCCAAGAAAATGGGCCTCAGCCAATGTTGATACTGGGCGTTTGTCAGGCTTCTTGGCAGTAGAAGCTGAAGATTCCCGATGCGGCCCGCAAGGAGTATCTACGCTGAAACACTGTTGGCTCTGAACATGATCAACAACTGCGCATTCCAATATTCGGACAGCATCATTGGCCCTTCAGCACACCAGAAGACTTGTCTGCTGAGAGTGTAAGGGACGAATTCAGTAAGTCGAGTTATGCTACATGGGATTAAGTTCTTTGGCTGCTTATTGTCTACTCAAAGCTCAGAGGTCAACCTCTGTAGCATCCCCAACATCGTCGCCATTAGCTGATGCTTCGGCTTTGGCGCAATCCTGCATTCAAGTCCTGCAGGATGCAGACAAGCGATGTCGCCAGCCTATTGCCAAGCAACTATTGGGAGTCTAGGGACCAACAGCAGAAACATTGATCAGCTGGTGATCCTCCGTAGCCTGAAAGAGACCATTTGAGATGAGGTGCATGTCAAGCCCCGTCACCAGTCGACAAGCAGACCAACCGAGCAAACGCAAGGG
Source organism: Fusarium longipes (assembly GCA_013618495.1). Lineage (NCBI taxonomy): Eukaryota > Fungi > Ascomycota > Sordariomycetes > Hypocreales > Nectriaceae > Fusarium > Fusarium longipes. The sequence continues at coordinate 212,644 of JABFEY010000042.1, read as the reverse complement.
ATAAGGAAACTATTGCTTCTTCTTGCTTCTTTGAGTGCCCCATGTAAAGAATGAAAGGTATTTCCTAACTTCAGGCTTTTCATCACATCTGACTTCTGACTGTCACAATCTAGATGTATTCTGGGACTTGTCGACTTGACCGGAAAATATGTAAGTTCAGTCTTTGTCCAATCTCAGTGTTTGTTCTTTTCCATGCCTAATGAATGGCATGCATGTACTCTTCAATCTAATGACTTCTACCGCCCTTCTAGAAAGACTTATTCACCAGGGCCACGGCTAGGGAACTCTCCCACCGACGCCACAGGACCGCTGCTTCCTCGTATGGAAAATGATGTACGTCATGAGGGAAACTTCAGGAGAGAGCTGGAAAGCCTTCCCGCCCGGTAGGGCAGGAGTGCCATTTGGGATCCGCACCATCGGGACTGTTGGGGCGATGGTGTTGGTTGTTGGAAGGAACGTGCCATGAACAGTATGAAGTGGCTTAGTATTGTTCTTCAGCACCCACTTACCAAAAGGAGAAGAAGAGGAATAGCCACAACACCAGAGCGGCTGAAGTTGGGACAGGGATATAGAAAGAGTATCTTCGTTAATATCAGACACAATATTGTCTCTGGTACAGATATAAAGGGAGCCATCTCTCGATGATATTCAGAATATCAGCAAGCTCTCAAGCTCATCTTGGCGAGCAAACTTACAAACCTGCAGTCCTTCTACTATAAACTGTTCTGAATCCGGATTTCTGAGCCATGCTGGTAACCAACCTCCTCAAGACTGGGGGGTTTCTTTTCAGCGCGGTGTCTGTTCTGGCAGTCCCGGTCGTGGTCGAATCATTGAACGAGACCCCTGCTGGATGGGAAGAATCAGACTCCCCCTCTCCTGACCAATTTATCAACCTTTCTATTGGTCTTGAGCCTGAAAACGAACGATTACTTGAGCGTGCCCTCTACGAAGTCTCCGATCCCAATAGTCCCAAGTATGGCAAGCACCTTTCTCGCGAATCTGCCAAATCCCTGCTCAGCCCTTCTCGTGAGGCTAGAAAGTCGGTTAAACGCTGGCTCTCCGAGGCTGGAGTCCCTGACCATCATGTTCGTGATGAGGGAGAGTGGTTTCATATTCGCACCACCGTCAAGAACGCTGAAGGAATGCTCAGTACTCGCTTCTCTGTCTTTGCACGCAACGACGAAAGCATCATGAGGACCAGAGAGTACTCCGTGCCCCACGGGATCCGTCACCATATCACCTCCATTCAGCCTACTACATTCTTTTCCAGCTTCCACGATGCTCGAGCCGAAGAAGATAAGATGTTCAATTTAATGAAGCGGGACAGCAAAAGTAAGAAGAAGCCAGCAGCAACCAATATCGGAAACTACGGCGGGCCAGGACGAATTGACCTCAAGAAGTGCAAAACAGAGGTGACACCGGCTTGCATTCGCGAAATTTACAATATGCCAAAGAAATGCCCAAAAGCCGCGAAGGGATCTTTGTATTCGATTGTCAGCTTCAAAAATGTAAGCCCACGTCTTGTCGCGGATGCAAACTAGCAACTCACATTTTTAGATGACTGCTCAAAGGGACGAACTCCAAGAGTTCTTCCGACGATTCGCCCCAGATCTGGAAGGTGTGACATTCTCCGACGCTTCAGCTGCTGGTGGAGAGAACCCACAAGGCGATGGTGTCCAGGAGACTGAAGGAAATCAGTGCACTCAATACGCAATCTCTCTGGCGCATCAGGTGCCTGTAGAGCATCTTACTGTGGGAGGTTTCAACTTTGACTTCATTCCCGACCTTGAGTAAAGCGAATACTTACAAGAGATGAAGCACAGCTAACGGAAGCTCACAGTATGCGAAAGGTACCGGGGAGCTTTGGCCGGTCAATCGAAAATTGGCTTGGGTTCGCGGAATATATCCTGGACCTACCCACCAAAAAGCTCCCGCAAGTCATTGCCATCTCCTGGGGTGAATACGAGCAACACTTGCCCAAGCAATATGCCCGTCAGGTCTGCAACAAGTTCGGACAGATTGGCACGCGCGGTGTTTCGATCGTAATCCCGGCCGGCAACCAGGGTGTTGGTATTTCGTGCCAGTCGAATGATGGGAAAAACACTACCAAATTCCTTCCTACATGGCCCAGCGCTTGTCCGTATGTCACCACCGTTGGTGGAACAATGGGGAATAATCCTGAAAGGGTCTACGTTGACCCCAGCGAGGAATTCAACAGTTGGGGCGGGGGCGGCTTTTCAGACCTCTTCGAACGTCCATCATACCAGGACAAGGTTGTCAAGGACTACCTGAAGAAGTATGGAAAGAAATGGGAGAAATATTACAACCAGAAAGGAAGAGCCTATCCAGACGTTTCAGCTCTTGCGTTCGGTCACCAAGTCATGGTCGACGGTGAACAGGTCGAAGGCGGAGGCACAAGGTATGTGAAACAAACTTGAAGCGATGCTATGAGTCGTCTGACACGAACTATAGTGTGGCAACTCCCACGTTTGGTGCAATTGTTGCCCTGCTCAATAACGAGAGGTTGAAGAAAGGCAAACCCGCAATGGGATTCCTCAACCCCTGGCTGTACAGCACCGGCTACAAAGGGTTCAAGGAGTAAGTTTTCCGACACGAAGAACCTTGCCTTGCATATTCTGACAATTGCTTCCAGTATTGTGGACGGAAAGACAAAGGGCTGCCCGGGAATCAGTATGGAGGGACTTCCTTCACCTATAATTCCCAACGCAGGATGGGAGGCTGTCAAGGGTTGGGACCCTGTCACTGGCTTCGGAACGCCACTATACGATAAGCTGGAAAAGCTGGCCCTTTAGGAGCGGCTACTCTTGAGCAAAGGTAGCGGTTGGTTCGAGAAGGTATACAAGGCGTGGAGTAACTGTAACGACCTGCTCTAAGGGATCACCAAAGCGCGCTGAAGTGAAGGCCTTCTGTTCGGTTGTGCCAATTTTCATTCCAGCCATCAATTTCTCAGTATGTTGATATTTCGTTTCGTGGCGTGAGGAATCTTCGCCTTGTTATTGGAAGAAGTGTTATGAGGGGGAAAGGGACAGTTGGGTCTAAGTAGGTAAATGATAGGGAACCAATATCAGATTCAAGATCCCGGTAAATGAAGTTTAAGATGACATCAAGCAGAGGTTTCGATCTGAAGTCAATCCCATCATGGTGATGAATAAGCTAGAAAAATGCGTGCTGATTATTAACAGACTTGTAATTATTTTGCAATGGTTCTTGTGGTTTTGTGGATGAGGCTGACAGCCGGTACAATAGAAACGACTCAGCATCTGTCTCTGTATCGCGATTGTCCATATCTCATATTTCCTGTTTCATGAAGCAAAAACCTGCGACCAATCCTGTTTCCTGAAGTAGTCCTCTGTAGTGTCCAGCTTGGGTGCTGACTTCAACTGTGATTGTGTCAGTAGGTATCTTAGAATGATTGACACCAACTTACCGATCGAGGATGAACTATGGTAGGATCGTCTCGGCCCTCATACCCAAACTCATTAAAATACTCAAAGCAATCTGTCATCTCGCCTGCAAGCTCTTCAGGAAAGCCAGGTGGGAACGTCCCGTCTGATTTGGTTGCAACTGCTCTTATGCCAGTGGCCTTGCTGAAGGACTCTGCAACCTCGGTGAGTGTGAGCCATTCTCTGTAGCCAATTAGGTTATGCCCGGCAGGCTCTTGGGTAATGAGAGCTTTGACGAAAGGACCCGAGTCCTCTTCGGCTGCGATGAAGGGGAATTTGGTATCGGGGTCTAGGGTTGAGATGAACTGCGCAACGCCTTCGGCATTCTTTGTGTTCATGTCAGTTGAGTGTCTTTGCGAGAAGGGGGACCGATCAGGCTTACTTTAACGGGCTGGACGAAAGACGGTTGAGTGAAGTTACTCAAGAAGAGCCCGGCTTGGAAGATACTGGTCTTGGCCCAAAGATCAGGGTGCGCCTTTGGGATGTACTCGACTGCACGAGCCTTTCCGTCGAAGTGGTAGACTCGAGTGTATTTACCCTTGGACCACTTTTCAGCATTGGATAAAGACGAAATGACAAAGCGTTCCAATGTAGGGACTTTGGAGGCAGCATCAATTGCGTTCTTGAGCTGTTGTTCCTCATGCTCCGCAGCCCACTCATTCAGAGGCTGACCAGGCTTTGCTTTAGACTTGTTGACCGGATCATTATACAAGCCCCAAAAGTCACTGACGACAAAGATGGCGTTGGCTCCTTCGAAAGCGGAGGCGAGAGTGGAGGGTTCGTCGAGATTGGATTTGATTACTTCGGCACCTTTAGAAGAGAGAGCTTTGGCTTTGGAACTGGTGGTGTTGCGGGTTACAGCGCGGACTTTCCAACCTGGCTCAGAGAGGAAGGCATCGGCAACGGAACCGCCTTGATTGCCGGTTGCGCCCAGGATGACGATAAGTTTCGATGAGGACATTTTATAGTATGAGTTATTGAGGGATGGATGGCTGATTATGTCAAGTTTCACTTCTGTGGTAGATGCACCAAGATACAGCGTTTGGTCCAGTTCGAGAGCAAGCTGCCTAATATACAGGATCCTCACCTAACAATATGTCAATTATCCCTTCATTTGTAAGTTGTCGAAGGTTTATCAGCAGCACTCAAAGGATTATGCTGTTATGAGTTTATTGACAGCGTCATTCTCCACAATCGCCCGCCCTACCCGGAGGTCCGGATGGGAGATGCCGGAGTACGATAACGTTAGTCGGGGGGAAATAAGGCCGGCGGCATTTGTATTGCCGTATGTAGTTCTCAATTTACAGTTTGCGGAGCAACGATGCCCCGAAAGTACATGCCGTTCCAATTGTTTTTCGTAGGACTTGATTGAGCTGATTCATTCGCCCAATTGCGTAATTGTAGATCAGACTGGTGCATCATCACGAACTGGAAGCAGTGCTGATAGACTGACGTTAGGCTTGGGGTGAATGAAGGAGACTTTCAGAATAGTGATTTGAGTAGTGTGCTAGTAACTAACACGGCTATAAGTGTACGCGAGTTGATGGTCCAATAGGCAGCACAAACACAACCAGTTCCACCCATTCATACCCAATAACCCAATCAGAACTAAACAACATCATGCCTACTCGTCCCATCTTCAACCCAAAGAAGCAGGTGTATGAGTATAGAATCCCGAAAAGGCGGATAAAGGACACTGAAGTGTTCGACAATTCACTGATAGATATCTGTGGAGCGTGGTCATTCTACACTATCTACAGAAGCCATGAGGTCATCGTCCAAACAAACGATAAGGAACTAAACTTAATGGAGGAGCTAATCAAGAGAAAGGCGTTGTCTAAATAGCTACGATCTGTTGAAGGGCGTAGCTACCGCCCTTGAATAATGCATTGGCTATCCTGATTGGCGGGGTGGAAAATGCTTGCGGCAGACACTTACGCCCTAAATTAGACATAGCAATATTAATCAAGCACTTCAGACATTCATGGAAAAGTTTACGATAAGAAAAGCAGATAAGTATCGTCTTGTATTCATTGTCCCGTAGCTGGGTAGCTGTTCATGGCTCCATAACAAAGCTCACAATTTTAATGTCAGTCTTCTCCATTGCAACCTCGAAACCGCGGTTTCTTGGCACATTCGTCAACTACAGGTGTCAGTGAATGTGCAAAAAATGCTTAGGTAAAAGATAAAAGACATACTGCAATTAGGGACACAGCTGGGGCAATCGCAGATCATGTCGCATATCTCGAGACAGCTGCTCACGCACCACTTCCAACCCTCGGGATTTTTGCACTTTCGAGATTCGAGTTTGTTCAGATGATGAATATCTTGCGATGAGGTCTCTCCAGAGTTGGACTCCAAGACAGCACGGAAATTGGTGATGGAAGCGCTGATGTCGGGCGCTGAGGCTTTGGTATTGCCTTTTGTCGCAGCCAAGGTGAAGGGGAGGGTCATAAGGGAGAGGAAGATGACAACCTGCATCGTTGCGGACAAACTAAAAGAGATGGCTAAGTTCAGGTATTTTGTTTTCTTGGAAGGTGCTGAGAGTCTTTGCCGCGTTGTCGCAACCAGGTATTCGTCTGTTCTTTTTATATATACACTTGATGTTCCCGTTAGCTTGATGAGGCTCAAAGAATATGACATGATGTGCTACATCCATTGAGGCATGAACCAGCTACTTGTGATGAGTCCCACGTTGCTTGATTTCTCCGATTCCCAACGATGTGTAATGTTCTACAGATAGTGACTGACCGAACGGGTACCAGTATAGTCTCCGTGGAAATTGACTTGCTTCACCTCACAAAACTCAGCCCAAGAATTCTGGATATGGTGGGAGTAGAACTGCATGAGAGCCGCATGTAACTTATCCATGGCTACCAGCGGCAAGAGCCCAACTGTGTACGACACTAGCGATAGTACCAATTGATAATGGCTAGGTCTCGTACAGCCCGAGATCACACCGAGTTTCGCCGAGCTGCAAATGTCCAGCCAAAGACCGTGACTTAAACAAACCCAAGGTAATGCCGACCTGGCAAGGTGCTGTGACGAGAGCTCACTTGTTATACAGAGAAACCAGGTTGAAATGATTGGAAGCCATGTAATACTGGCTGTAATATATTAAATGTATAATCTCGAATAAAATTTCCAAGAAAAGTCATGCTGTAAAACGTTGAAGCCGTGTGATGGGATATAAAAACCCATGCCCTACCCAAACACCTGTACTCCATTACCCAACCTCATTAACAGTATATGCGAACCCATTCAATCATTGAGGATCGAGAATATGCGAAGATTCATGACATAACACCGAGAAAGGAATATAAGTCTCGTTCTTGTAATCTGTCAAGACGCCGCCAAGCGCATCCTCGGGAGCTCCCTCCGAAGGAAAGACCGTCTTGTACACCCACTTGCGCCCATCGATGAGCCTGTCAGTGATAAGCTGGTCCTTCTTGGTGGCCTGGAAGCTCGCCTGCAGCAGGGGCACGATGTACGGGTGGAACCAGTACTTCTTGAAGTCGGAGACGAGCGAGCGCTTGCTGCACGTGGCGTGGTAGAAACCAAAGATGTTTCGGGTTGCGACATTGGTGTCAAGCTTGAGGCTGCCGATCCAGTCGCGCGCGGACATGTTGGTCGCATCGCTGGGCAGCGACCTGAAGACCCGCATCAGAGAGCGGTAGACATTGGCAGGCAGCTGGACACTGTAAGGCTTGAAGTTCTTGCCTTGATCAAAAAGATCAGTGGTCATGGTCGCTGTGTTATCTGAGTTGTTGTAGTTGAGCTTCTGCATCCACTTGTGAGCGAAGCATCCGGTTTGCACAAAGTCCGACTCGTAATCGATGGCGGCATGATACTCAGCCACATCCTCTGTCGCAAGAGCGGTGCTGTTCTCGACAGTCTTGTCGATGCCCATCACCTCATCCTCGATCTGCTTCGCACGGGACAGCTCCTGGCGCGCATACAAACGGGCGAGGTAAATCTGGTCCGAAGTCTTGTACTTGAAGTTGGGGTCGAAGGTATCCTCCAAGCTGGCGATACCAGCATCGATGAACTTACGCAAGTCGCCGATTGGTCCAATTACGCTTCCCGAGTTGAAGTACTTGGCATCACGATATGTGACATCACCGTTGCCGGTCTTGGGTCCGTAGACGGTGCGAGGGAGATGCGATCCGGGGATTTTGGTGCACTGGGCTTCGTTGAGGGCCGGCCAACACATCTTATCAGCACCCCAGAAGAGCGTCTGTTTGAGTCCTCGTTTGTGGGCTTCCGCAACGGTGATTCCGAAACGGTCCGCCAAGCGCCGGTCCGCGTCAGCAGCAACCTTGAAGTAGCGCTCAATCACGACCTCAACAGGGAGCTGAGCCATGACGTCGTATCCATCACCGAAGAAAACAAGATCGTCATCTTCACCGCCGTGAGGGAGTTCGTCGAGATATTTCTTGATGGAGTAGAGTTTGGCAGTGTGAGCAGCGGAAGCGTTGTACTTGCCCTCTCCCTTCCAGCCGACCATGTAGGGAGCAGGATATCGGTTGGCGAGGGCGGAAGCGACGATGGCGCAGAACATGTCATTTGGGTTGGAGGCGGGGAGCAAGAAGTGAAGCTGTGACGTCTTGATCGGTCTCTGCTTCTGCTTGTTCTTCTTTGGCGCATGGACCGACGAATGTGATGATGCCCCGGTCGATGTCGTTTCGGAGGTTGGTAACCCATGCGTAGGTGTCCACTTCACATGGTCAGCAGGTAATAATACACGGTATAATTATTAAGAAAACTTACAGAATCGGAATATAAATAAAGAGTCTCCAATATGATAAAGAATATGAGCACCCACGCGGCCACAACGGCCGGGCGGCGATATGGCGACGCCTTTTCCGACATGAGAGAGATAACCATTGTCGTTTTAAAGAAGAACAAAAAAATCGACAACAGAACGACAAGTGTATAGATCAAGAAAATGTCTCAATCATACTTGGCAAGGGCCGTCAACAGCGTTATATATGATAAATGGAAAGGGGCCGTATTTATTCCTTCCAAGGGATAGGAATCGATAGTGCTACGTAGTAAGGGGGACATGGCGTACAAAACCCCACCTAGCAGCAAGCCATGCAATTTTAGACCTGACTAAGATGACCGTTTTTTTCTTCTTTTGCAACGTTTTTGGACCCCAAAAAGAAACTAAACTAACAATATTTATCAGGGATCTTCACGTGATAAGGCTAATTCCTTAGTGTGCTTTTTAGTTTTCTCCTGTTCCTGGCGTTAACAAAGTCTATTCAATTCTAGTAGAAACTCAATGTTGATGATGATATCCATGGATGCGATGCAGTCAAGCAGTGCAGAGTAACACGGGATGGCAGTTGATATGAAACTTTCAGCCCTGTTTTGCTGACGTATGTATAGTACCATGTCACTAATTTATTCCCTTGTCTAGCCAGGTTGCTCGACGATCACTTTAATCCTCAAACGAGATTAACCGTTCCTCCGAGTTTCAGCGTTTCCCCTCCTCTCCACCTGTCACCCTCTGTCATCCCATATCTAGTCAAAAAAAAGTATCCACAAGTATACAACGTCTATTCCATCTGATAGAGGATACTCTGTTTCAAGCATGTTTTCGGTATAGATCAAAGTTAAAGCAACAGCGTATTCAAAGTTCAGGATAAAGTTATCCTCTCAGGTTTGGTTCATGCTGGACGGTAGATAAACTGTTGGCTGTTGTTGCCGGACGGTCGGGAGATTCGGTAACCTTGTTGCGATGGCGGTTGAAACTCCAGAATAAAAGACTTGGGTGGTGATTGATCACAAGCTGGCCTTGTAGAGTATGGAGGTGGAGGAGTAGGATCATTGTGTGTTGCAGTCTGTACTTGGAAGGATTGCGCATTCTTTTCAAATACCGAAGAGTAGTATTGATTAGGCGAGTTTGACAGGGAAGATCCTGATAGAAATGTCCTGATGTGGTTTGTGATAAATGACATGATGAATATGGTGGGAGTTTTTATGTAGGATCAAGATTGAGTGTTGATAGAGTTGCTAATTGTAGCTTGATTGATTCGAATAAATAATACAATCGATTCACGAGTTTATATATAAAACAATTGCTCACATTAACTGTTGTTACGATGAATTGATCATCATGATCATCGTCAGCGCAGCCCAATGTTAGTGATGTTAGTGGTGGCTTAGCTCGCCCAATGCACCCATTATAGCTGATTAGCGGGGACCGCTACTAACTTACAGCCCGCGAATTCCGAGCAAAGGCTTATACCTTCTGCGAATGCGAATGGATGGCTGTGCGTAAGATGGGATTCACGAATAGCAGCGTTTGGAATGCGAACCTACTATCCATACTACAACAATAATTGAAGTCGGCTGTTGTTACTGGACGAGTTGCATCTAAACAATAGACAAACGATCTAGTCATTTTCCGGCATTATTTCCTACCCCTACACGCTAGACTGGTTAGTCATTCAGCTGCTGAAGGTCCCTTGTTCCACCTCTTTAGGGAAATGCAATCTAGAATTGGATCTATCGATGGTAGCGCAACGTGACAGCGACCAACAAGCAGCCTAAAATGAAACGTTCCGGGGTCCTTTTTATCAGCCGGTCCGTGTCTATTGCCAATATTTAACACAGGCTATTTGCGCCACAATACAGGCATTCAACCCATCGTCCTTGAATGCAATCTTAATAAACATCAATAACCAACTGATACTCTCTGCTTTCGTGATCATGGTTCTATTTCGAGATGTTCAAGCTTCCAACGCCCTCATCAATGATGACACGGCTCCGCGTATTGCTGTCTTTGTCGGTGGCACATCGGGCATCGGAAAGTCTACTCTTCATGCCCTAGTTGCACGAGGCACCAGTATCAGAGTCTATCTCGTCGGCAGAAAGAGCGCCCAAGAACGCACAGAGACTTTTATTCAGGAAGCGCACACTATGAATACAAAGGCTGAAATCATCTGGATCGAGGGTGAAGTCTCGCTTCTCGCAGATACAAAGAGAGTGTGCGAGGTCATCAAGAGCAGAGAGAATCATATTGATCTGCTCTTTCTCTCCACTGGATATGCACCCTTCACCGCCCGAAAAGATACTATCGAGGGATTTGAAATTTCACAGACTTTGAGATATTACTCTAGAATGCTGTTTATCCTGCATTTGCTTCCTCTTCTTGATGCAGCTGAAAGCCCCAGAGTCATCAGTGTCTTGGCTGGTGGCATGGAACGCTCGGCTATACAGCTCGATGACATCGATTTGAAAGAGCCAGGAAACTTCAACGTCGTCAAAGCCCATACCCAAGCCGCAGACATGAACACCTTGTTCTTGGAGTACCTGGCAAACAAACACCTCAACGTGACGTTCATTCATTCCTGCCCGGGTTGGGTCAATACTGGCAACGTCCGACGGGGTTTGGACCCAAATTCAATTATGGCTTGGGTCATCTGGCTTCTTCTTGAACCCCTAATTGCCATTCTCTCGTTTAGTGATGAAGAGTCTAGCCAGAGGTACTTGTTCCAAAGCACCAGTGCTGCATTTGGTGGACGAGGTACGACTTGGACAAAGGAAACCGCAGTGAACTCTCGTGGAAAGCAGGAGAATGGCCTGTTCCTGGTCACAAGCAAATGTGATTATACGCTCAATTCAAAGGCGGTTAGCTTCTTACGAGAAACGGCGCAGGCGAGGGTTGTCGACCATACCAAACAAGTTTTGGAAACTTTTCTATGAGAAAGAGGAGTGGCCTTTGCTCTATGTAGAAAATCTCAAGAATAACCTGTATACAGACAGCAATGCTCGCTCTGTTCATGTCGGCATATGTATCAAGATATTGTCAAAATGGATATTTCCATATTACCCATGCACTGCTCACAGCCAATAGCAAGCTTTTCTGGTAACTACCTATCTCCCTGAGTAAGTCTATGTTCAACCCCACTCATCAAGAAATCATTCCATTCCCCTTCCTTCTTTTCCATACGTTGCAGTATGTATCTCATCAATGTCTCAACATATCAATTAGAAGAATTTTACAGCAATATCCCCAAATATGCAATCTTATCACACACATGGGGCTCTAAAAGTGAAGAAGTGCTCTTCCAAGAGATAAACAACTCTTCACTAGACATCAGACGCAAAAAGGGCTTCAAGAAAATTCAACTATGCGCCGAGCAGGCGAAACGAGACGATTTGCAGTACTGCTGGGTAGACACATGCTGCATAGATAAGTCGAGCAGTGCAGAGCTCTCGGAAGCTATCAACTCCATGTTTACTTGGTATCGGAATTCGACTGTCTGCTACATATACCTCGAGGATGTTGTTCATCTGGAGGGTTCGAATGGGAGAGATCATTCTTTTCAAAATGCAAGATGGTTCACACGCGGCTGAACTTTGCAGGAGCTTGTGGCCCCGCGAGTCCGTCATTTTTACGATGTAAACTGGACGAGGATTGGCTCCATCTCCGAGAGCCAATATAATCAACACTTTGTCAACGGCTTTCTTCGCGACCCCTCAGGTGTAGAGAAGCATTTGAGTCCTCACCTACCCGAGAGGAGCAATATTCCAGGTCAAGTTTCTCAGATAACAGGAATTCCAGACCAGGTTTTCTACACTGGAGATTTAACCTCTTTTTCGATAGTTACGAGAATGTCATGGGCATCGAGACGCGAGACGACGCGCATCGAAGATCAGGCGTACTGCTTATTGGGAATCTTCAATGTTCAGATGCCACTGCTATACGGGGAGGGAAGCAAAGCTTTCATACGCCTTCAAGAAGAGATTATCAAAAGACAGCCAGACCATACCCTCTTCGCATGGCGGTCAGAGCCACATTCACCAACGCCCACGTTTAGTGGACTTCTCGCACCATCCCCCAAGAACTTTTGCAGCCATTATTGCCAAGGGTTATCGTCAAAACACGTCGAAATGCCATACGAGATGACCAACAAGGGCCTGCACTTGCAAGTGCGACTTATCAAGAGCCAAAGGGGGCCTGATGAGTTTTATGCCATCTTGGACGTGAGCCACACATCGAATCCGAGAAAGGACATATGGTACGGTATAAAGCTTGGAAGATTGAACCAAGAAGGCCAATTTGCTCGCATCAATGCCGACGAACACATGATTACTGAGGCTGAAACGGCGGATACCCTTTACATCAGGCCGAGTCACATTTATGTGCAGAATCACATAAACCAAGAGTCACCTCTGTATGGTCGACAGAGGCCCAGCAGAGTAATTCTTGGGTGTGCCTTGGGGACCATGCTCCTCACCGTGCTTGAATCATCAGGATCAAAGAGCTGGGATGACAAGTCCTTCAGCTTCTGCCCTTCGCAGGACGATCTTTTCTACGCGAAGCTGTCTTTTGAAAACACGCCAAAGCTACGAAACACGCCCTTTTTCACCATGGGATGGATCGTCAGCAAAGACGATATCGAGGGCATGACGTCTCGTTTGGCTATTCTGTCAGAGCCTAAAGACTTGCACAAACCGGAAACTCTATGGGAGAGCGGTATTCTTTCTGGAACTGTAAAGATCTATGCTGAAAAGACTTTTAGTATCATCAATGGCGAGATGGTGGCTAGGATAGTACTTCGTGATCAGTTTGTTCAATAAAAATGAGATTTAAACTTCAAGTTTAATTGTAAGCACCAATATGTGAGGATGATCAATCACCTGCTACTCATTGTGCAGCTGGTTCCAACCAGTCAGCACAGCTGCTTACTTTCGAGCCAGGAGAACCCAGGCATCGAACCTGATGCCTCCATGAATCTCAACCTCCTTCTCGATAACCTCATCAACAGCGGCAGGCCATTTCTTCTCATCCTCCTCCGTAAACCCAGCCCGAGCGGGCCCCATCAAGGGCCCTAGCATAAACTTCTTCAACCCGTCATCCAGTTCGGGCCCACTAACAACAATGCCCTTCTCCAAAAGAGTGAACTCAGAAGTGTCAAAGCCAGCTTCAACTGCAGTCTTTTCCAGTACGCCTTGCTCGAAAAACTCGGGGTGAGGCATCTTCAGACGAGGCAGATCGGGTCGCACTATGGCTTGGGCAGCGTGAACTAGCTGACCAACGCCGAATCGCTTCCAGCAAGAGATGACAGCTAGACCATCGGGCTTGAGCGTGCGATACATTTCCATAAGACCCTTAACGGGCTCAGCGAGAGTGAAGACGCTGAAATTCAGGATGCTGTGGGTAAAATAATCATCGGGAATTCCTTCTAAATTGAGTGAATCAAGGACCTTTGCTTCCACCTGGGGCCACGTCGTGAAAGAATCTTTAGCTCCTTGAACCATAGGAGGCACGTTATCCGTCACCAAGATCTTGGGGAGTTCATGTGCCGGTAGGCTTTCAACAAGAACCGAAGCAGCTATGCCAGGCCCAGCAGCATTGTCATGCACCACAGATTCTTTGTTGATAGGTTTGATTGTTTGTATCTCTCCGAGCGATTCCTCAAAGACACGGCGTGTGCTTCTTCCAGTCTGGTGAACGTAGTTTGCTGCAAAAGCAGAAAAGAACGAGGAGAATGGGAGGTCATTGCTTTGAGATGAAGCCATTTTGAAAGTCGTAGCTTGTTGAATTCTTGTTTATTAAATTTTAATCATGGTCAGCTTACATCGAATTTATATGAGAGAATTCCACAGTTTATTGATTACTAAATTGTTAATCCGTTGGCCTCTTCAGTAATCCCGATGTAAGCACTAGGCTCGTATGGATTGCAAATATAGGTGTAGTTGTCAATAGATCTTGCTCTTCCAGTTGTAGAATACTCCCTGCGACTATCGTCTGAACTCGCAGCTTCTCAAGAGCTGTCAGACTTAAGGGGAAAAATCAAATATTAGAATATAATATCATTTTCGCCTAATGGCCCAGCGTAAAAAAAGCTGCTACTCATATAGTCAGGCCCCTCAATTCCCTGTATTGAGTCTTGCTCTGGGCTAATAATAAAATTGTCATTGAAAAGCGACGCCCCGTCATTAGATATGAACTCCCCTAGAGAATGAAGGTCCTTCCATGAGAAGCTGTTGAAAGGATCCGAGCTAGGTGTTGGTTCGCTTTGATCTATTTGAACTTGATGGGCTCCTCTGTTGATCGAGACTACAGAGCCGGAGGGTTCTTCAGCCCTTGAAGCTTGGGACCTGGATCTTCCTAGCATCTTCAACCAGAGAAGTTTAAGGGATCGAGCGTAGCGCTGACCAAGACCCTGGTTGTTATCTGAAGTTTTCTGTAGACGGGATATGGTCTCGTATATGGCTCGGCGAACACCACGTGCTTCTGATGGTTTGATGGCTCCAGCAAAAATGGCCTAGAAGTATGACACCATTAGTATAACGGGAAGCGTGAATGAACTCTGTTTATACCTTGAAAAGAAAGACAGCAGCATAGATGACGTAGAGGTAGAATTTTAGAGGCATGTATTTGAAAACTTTGACAGGATCGATGAAGCTGTTGATAGTGCAAAGTATTGAATTCGCCGCGTCGATTGACTCATAGATAAACCTTGCATCAGGTGCAGCAGCGAGTTCTGAAAACAGGGGCCCAGCTGGCCTCTTCCTTTGACGGCGGACGATGCGATTGAGGTTTGCTTGAAATGCGAAAGCGTTGATGTAAAGGCGAAGAAAATCATAAGACAACATCAGAGATGCTTTGACACGAGGGACGAAACTGAGACCGCCCCACGATAGCTTCCACCTGCGAAGGACAGCAGTGAAATCATCCTGGCTAGTCAGTATTGGAATAGGTCCTGTGGGAAGAGGTCTTACTATATATCGTACGTATTCGCCCCCTGTATATAACTGCTCCCTATGACTGGTTGATGAGTATAGAATATCGTGCGCGTTACTAAATAGTTGTGTGATCTCGAGGTGTGCTTGGAAGAGCAAAGCCAAGTTGTCATTACCCAAAGTTTGTGTCTGAAGATATGGAAAGTCGGCAGCTCGTAGATTGATTGATGGACCTGGGCCACGAGACCAGAAACCTTTCCCGAGCCGGATAGAAACTTGACGGTCACTCATGTAGCAAGCTGTCACCATGTCAGCTCTCTAACCACATCAGTCCTGATTGGTTACTTACCTGCCCAGGCTATCCTTTTTCTACTCAAATCCTGAGTCCCGTCTTCGTCCCGTTGCGTCAAGCCTGTTTGCTCCAGATTTTGGAGGTATGCAAGACGTATAGCGACGCCCACAAGCATCCATGATCCTTGGTCCTCTTTCCCGCAGCCAATCATGAGATTTTCTTCGAGTGGTTGAGGTGCCCATTCAGCAAGTATCAGTAGTGCTTCGACTGCACCGACGGTGGTTGAGCCGGTATATATCAATTTAGAGATCTGGCTCTCCATATAACGGGCGCATGCATTATGCGCTTTAGACCAAGACGGATCATCTTTCGTAGCCACTGTCAAAATAGCTGTGATTAAATACTGCTCTTTCTCTATCGATTCGAGGAGACGAGTGTAGTCAAAAATGACAGTGTAGGCAATGGGGAAGAAGACGTGGAAATTGTCATGATATCTAGAATCACACTCATCAGCCTTGTGTACACCAGTACCGCCATAGCCTTTCAACTCACTGCTCAATAAGAAATGATACTTCTGAAAGTGTAAGTGCCCCGGAATCTATAGGCGGGTAGTTGCAGACGCCTTGAGGTGCGCCTGTAACGATTCCTGAACCTTCCGCCTGTCCACCTCCCTCTTGTGCTTGGTCATGACTCTGCCTCTCAGGTTCCATGTCGGCAACATGGGCCAACAGATCAAGTGCATCTGAGGGGTTCAGAAGATCCGAAGAAGTGAAATGACCCTGAAGCTGAACTGTGTCACGTCCTTCCTCCCCCTCGTCGTCTTCTGATGTCGAACCAAGATGCGAAGACAGCCATTCACTGGGTTCTTCTGTATCTCGAGGTCTTTGGGTGTTCGAATTTGAAGACGAATCCATTTGATTAACACTTCTGTTTTCCAATGGCTGATGAGATGCGTTAGATGGCCGATGATGACTAAGACGCTGGCCTTTGATACGACGGCCGCCTCGACGTGAAGTTGCGAGAACACATTCTTGGTGTTTTTCGATACAACGACGACATGGAGGGTCTCCAGGTATGCCAGTTGATTCACTATCAGAGACTTAGCTTATGTTGGGACATGATTGATTACCGGAAGCATCTTACAGATCGCAACGCGTCTTTCGAGATCTGCAACTGACGCATGCTCTCGAAACTCTCTTGTCGGCGTCTGCTGATGCTGGTGGTGGAGTCATAGTCGTTGCGATAAGAGAAAGCAAACACCGAAGGACGGAGGGGAAGGCGGCATTTGAACTAAAAGGACCGGCACCTACCTTTGCCAGAGGGGACCGATCGTGGCTTCCATGTTAATGCCAATATTAGAATAGGCAGGAGATAGACTTTACTAGTTCAAGCGCCAAAGTCACAAGATGGAAGGTACGAAAGCCACGACGGAACATTCCGCCCGCTCCGGGTAATCGGCAATTGCTCCAAATATTTGCTGCATCTACTGTTGTAGGGATTTGAGCAAAGGCCGATGACCAATTCTTCAAAGCTCCAGCACAAATCAACCCATCCATGTGAACTTATTTCAAACCACCACTGAGTAATATATCCTGCCCAGTCATGTATCCACTCTTTGCCAACCTATCAAGTCAGTAAACTTGGACACAAGTCTTAATAGAGACCAGACTTACATGATTATCACATTACAAACTTCAGCAGGAGATCCCAGTCTGTGAACTGGAACAGAAGCGGCAATTGCAAGCCCAGGATCGTTCTCCTTGAGGTTTTCTAGATCGCATCCTTTATTCCATGTCCTGTAAGCGATCGAAGGTTAGTTATTGTGGCATACTTGAGTGAGGAATTCAGACATACTCAAATTTTGGCGGAGGAATCATACCCGTGGACCCTATCATGGCTGGAGAGACCTAGACAGTCAGCTGGAGAATGTCAATAATACAGAGTCACTCACTATATTCACCGTGATGCCTTCAGGCGCCAGCAAAGTAGCCAGGTTCTGACCCATCGAACTTTGAAATTTTGTCAGCGTAGCCGAACACTCGAATTTTGTGTCTTGCTTACCTCAAAGCACCCTTGGAAGCTGCGTAGTGACATCCATTAAGTCCGCTTCCACGAGCAGCGATACTTCCGACCAGAATCACTCGGCCCCATCCCTGTTTCCTCATCCCTTCGACACAAGCCTTTGTTACCACAAACTGGCTCCGGCTGTTAATTTCCATCATCTCATCCCAATCTTCCTCTTTGATATCTGCTACATCACGGATTCTCCGTCCCAAGCCTGCATTTGCTACCAAGATAGAAACTGCGCTATGTTTGGATGATACAGCGTCTTGGTTGAGCAAGCCCGGCACAAGAGATCTTGTTGATTCCCTTTGAGAGAGATCCGCCTTTACCGTGACAAACAACTGCGATGGATATGTTTTGCTTAGTTCTTGTGCAAGGCCATCTGCCTTGTCTTTGTTGGAGGAATAGTGAATAGCAACATCGCAGCCTTCAGACGCAAGGGTTTTGGCCACAGCGGAACCGATTCCGCCACTATCAATATTAGTCTAGATTTTGCTTCTGAAGGGATCCTAACACACCTTGAACCAGTCACCAAAGCCAATCGGCCTTTGATGTCGTTGTCAACTGGTTGTAATCGAAGCATCATCTTTGTTTCCTCGTTTGAATTTACAGCAACATAGGTTTCTTTGGCCACCTCATTAACACTGACGTCTTATAGGAAACGCTAACCTTGTAAATGTAGCTCGGCCGGCGATCCAACTACAATACAAGACGCATCCATTTGCCGCCATTGACAACTTCAAACGCCGCCAAACGCCGCCGGCAATTGATTAGAGTCTAGAACACCTCTACTAGTCTCATAGACTCATCGATTCTGGGGAACTTCCCCGCAGCATTGAACTAGGAAACATGGGGACCCCAGAAAACTCTAAACAAGCTCAAGATGTCTTTATTAACCCATCATGCCTCTTCCTTGGCAGGTCCATCTCAATAACCAACCTCCCCAAGATTCGACATTGAATCTTCTAGACTTCTTTGTTTCAAACCTTTGTTGCATCGAATCAAATATTGACTATCAACATGGAGTTGCAGGGTCGAAGCCTCATCTTGACCGTCAGTGTCGTGACATCGTTGGGCTTTATGCTCATCGGTTATGACAATGGCCTCATGGGTGGTCTCGTTAACACTTCACCCTTCAAGAATACCTTTGATGATCCTAATGCTGACATGATTGGTTTGATTGTTGCCATCTTTGAGAGTATGTTGCTTCCTGGAGACCATGGATGGCCTATACTGACGTATTAAACATTGTAGTTGGTTGTTTCTTTGGTGCCATTTCAGCAGCTGTTTGGGGCGAGAAGCTCGGTCGTCGCCGCTCCATCCTTGCCGGCTGCATCATATTGATCGTTGGTGCTGTTCTCCAGGCTTCTTCTTATACTCGTGCCATGATGATTGTGGGCCGAATCGTTTCGGGAGTTGGGCTAGGTATTGTCAACTCAACTGTTCCTGTCATGCAGGCAGAGTTCAGTCCCAAGTCCAGCCGAGGAATCTACGTCTGCGCCCAGCTTTCGACTCTCAACTTTGGCATATTCCTTGTCTACTGGATTGACTATGGCCTGTCTAGTCATACGGGAAGTTATGCCTGGCGTGTCCCTGTTATTCTCCAATGCGTCCCTATCATTGTCATCATCGGTCTCCTGACCATTATCCCCGAGACTCCGCGATGGCTGGCAGCACATGACAGACCAGAGGAGTGTCTTAGAGTTCTCGCTCGGATCCAGGGTACTTCTATCGATGACCCTGACGTACGAGTTCTTCACAGTGTCATTACTCAAACTGTCGCTTACGAGACCTCGATTGGGTCTGGTTCCTGGAAAGATCTCCTTAAAGAAGACAGCATCAAGTCTCGCAAGCGACTTCTTTTGGCTTGTTTCTTACAGGCTGCGCAGCAATTGGGAGGCATCAACGCAATCATCTGTCAGTTCTCCTCATATCCTTCTAAAACAGATGCTAACGCTCTAAGACTACTCAAGCACTTTGTTCGAAAAGAGCATCGGTTTTTCTGCTCATATGTCAGCTCTCATGTCAGGTTTCCTCCAGACATGGTTCTTCATCGCGTCTTTCATTCCATGGTTCTTGATCGATCGCATTGGACGTAGGCCTTTGGTAAGCACATATACTCAAACTTCAACGGCAATCTCAAGCTGACAATCTTATAGCTCTTGTCCATGATTAGCGTCATGGCTGCCACTATGGCTGTACAGTCCGGCCTGATTTACCAGGTGGAGAACAATACAGCATCAGCCAAAGCTGCGGGAATTGCGGCAGCAGCCATGCTTTTCATCTTCCAAGGAGCATTCACTATCGGCTTCCAAGCAACAGTTTGGGTCTATCCGTAAGTCCTGGCACATGGTAGCACATCTGAGCCCTTTACTCATATGCTCCAGCTCTGAGATTTTGCCTCTTCGTCTACGACAGCGCGGCTCGTCCATTTCCACCGCTGCCAATTGGATCTTCAACTACGTGAGTTTTCCTTAATCATGGGGG
This sequence comes from Fusarium longipes, assembly GCA_013618495.1. Taxonomy (NCBI): domain Eukaryota; kingdom Fungi; phylum Ascomycota; class Sordariomycetes; order Hypocreales; family Nectriaceae; genus Fusarium; species Fusarium longipes. The sequence continues at coordinate 192,631 of JABFEY010000042.1, read as the reverse complement.
GAACTGTCCATATGCTAACATGTTTCTAGATGATTGTACAAATCACTCCAATCTCAATCAATAACATAGGCTGGAGGACATATATCATCTTTGCAGTGTTGAACGCTCTCTGGGTCCCTATCATTTTCCTGTTCTTCCCTGAGACTAAGGGCCTCGAGTTGGAGGACGTTGATCATCTTTTCGGTGGCGAGGATATTGCTAGAAACCTGGACGAGAAGAGTAACGGCACTGTGGTCATGTTGGAGTCTGTGGATCGAGATGGCACTGCTTGAATGAGTTTGGGGCTGCTGTAGTGAGAGTTCCTGGGAATTGTTACATATTTTTCGTAGGTACATAAGGACAATCGTGTTTTCTATTAGTTTCAATCGCATGACAATCCAGATCTACGTATAAAGCTGCAGTGCCCCGCATTCTAGTGCAACCGATAGTTGACAAATGTTCATGCAGATTATCTACAGATAGTAAACGTCATATCTTCTTATAGATCCGGCGATTGAGATTCTGTGTGGCTTCTCGGCGATCGTCCCCCAGCCAGCATTAGCCGCTGAGGGGTAGCATAAGCCGAATCATCTAGCCTGAACTGTAACCCCAAAGCCCGATAATCGACGGCATGTCTTTGCCGTAACTCATTTCTGTGCAGTCCGATTATCAAATATTAACCTTATCGTGTACCAATTTTCCGGGGAAATAGACTAAGATCACAGGTTTCTGCATCCTTCGAACAACAACACTCAAGCAAATCTTTTACACCATGGCATTCAAAGTATATCACAAGGCTGGAGAAGCCATATTCGGCACGTCTCCCACACTGGATCTTGTACACGAGAACCATGGTTATCCTTTCGCCCACGAAGCCGGCGTCTTTATTCCCGAACATAATTCCCTCTTCATCACAAGCAACCAATACGATGACCCAGAAACCGGACAACGAAAGATCCAAATAAGCAAAGTCGATCTATCTCATGATGGGAAACTACTTGGTTGCGAGGAGGTCGAAGCGCCGGCTGTGCCCATGGCCAATGGAGGTGTGAACTACAAGGGTGGTGTACTATTCTGCTCGCAGGGTACTTTGGAAACACCTGGTGGTCTTGTCTTTATGGAATCTGCGCCTCCATATCGATGTTCAACTCTCATCAGCTCTTTCCACGGAAGAGATTTCAACTCTGTCAATGATGTGGTAGTTCACTCTGATGGGTCTATCTGGTTCACGGATCCAATCTATGGGTTTGAACAGGGTATACGTCCTAAGCCAAGATTACCAAGTCAGGTTTATCGGTATGATCCGAGTGATGAATCTATCAGAGTAATGGCAGACGGGTTTGGCAGACCGAATGGCATCTGCTTCAGTCCCGACGAGAAGATTGTATACATCACAGATACCGACTGGATACATGGCGACGGATCTACTGACGATACTCGGGTATCAAATATGTAAGCTGGATAACCCTACAAAGGCCCACGGAGATAATTTACTAATAGAGCCACTTTTAGATATGCATTTGATGTAGCACCATACTCAGGCCAGCCGTTCCTCATTAACCGAAGACTCTTCGCCATGGCGGATGTTGGCGTACCAGATGGAATCAAGTGCGACACCAACAGCAACGTCTACAGTGGCTGTGGTGATGGTGTCAGCATATGGTCACCAGGTGGTGTTTTGCTAGGCAAAATTCTTATCGCGGGCGGTGTCGCCAACTTTTGCTTTGGCAGAAACGGTGAGGTTTATATGCTTAATGAAACCAAGATTTGGCGAGCTCAGTTGGGCAACAATGTGAAGGGAGCTCTACTCAACATTTAGAAATAAAAACGAAAGAAAGCTAGCAAACAAGACTATTTTTTATAAAACATCAGTTGGGTTTCCAGAGTACAACGCAGACTCGAACACCCAGTCAAGACGTTCATCACGCTTGCTTAGATGGCAAGTTGTTCGTGTCCTACCATGTAAATAGAATATTTTCCTCGTAGTCTTCCTCCGTCCCGGGCCTGCTATGGTAGGCAATTTCAAAGTTCTCATGGAGAGGCCTATCGGGGGTTTCAAGAGGAGCCTCCGAACCATCTAGGTTGGAGTTGCCTGGAAGGTTTTCGAGTACTCTCGGGTCGATAAAAGAATTGGGGATATCGTTCTGAAAATTTTGTCCAGTTACATAAGGCTGCGGATCAGATATGGAGACCTTTACAGATTCAGACTTGGGAAACTGGTAAGAGATGCGCGTTTCGCTGTGAGATGGCGAGGATGGGCGATCAGGATCCGTGATGGTTCCATCTGTACTATCAGCCTCGATCTGACCAGAATGGGTAATCTCCAGTGGCTGCGATTCGCATGGGGTCAACCTGCGGCCATACTCCTGGAATACCCCGGGAAGAAATCCACCATATACCATTTCTACAACTCTTTTGCGCAAGATCCCCTTAAACCCCCGTTCTGAGAGCACTCTCAGGAGAAGTTGCTGTGCACTTTCACCACGAAAGTGAGCTTCGGCCCTATCCATGAAGTCGTTTGCCTCGTCGCTGACATAGGGGTTTAAGCAGTGTGGTGCGCCGGGAAAGAGTACGCTGTAGAGTTTGTGCCACTTTTCCTCGTGAGACAAACCACGACACACGTTCTTGCCTATGGATTCAATCTCTTGTCTCATTTCCTCCGTGATAAATCCAGCCGGAGGGTCAGGGCGAAGAACCCTCTTCTGCTTGCAAATTTCGTGTTTCAGTTTCTGCTGATCCGTTAAACATATGGACCAACATATACTGCAGTGTTCCTTCCAATGAGTCTTTTTGACATGGTACATGATACTCCTGAACTGCGTAGGATGGATTTTTATGCAGTCAGAGTATGCCTCTGGATCCCATTTAATGAATGGGCAAGCCAAATGGCGGCGGTTTTGAACTGGTTCAACATCGGAAGCCTTTCTTTTCTTTCCGTTTGAGTCCTCGTCTTCGCTTCTGTCGTCATCACTATCCACAACGTTGCGTTTGCGGGACTTGGACTTAGAGCTGGCCTTCCAATTGAGCCGTCGACTTGTGCCTGTCCGGTGGTCTGAAGTATGCTCAATGGTACTCTGCGAGGCACCAGTAGCTCGTCCTTTTGAGGCTTGTGGCGCACATGACCGGAGAAAGTCATCGATAAGCAGCTCGACTGCCCAATCTGCACACTCTTGCATGGCAATGACCAGCTGTGGATCGGAAGGCTCTGAAGTGGCATCGTTATCCGTTGTGCCTGAAGAGCTGGAAGTGCTATCCGGAACCGAACTCATCGTAGACGCCACTTCGAAATTGTCGGGCAACATTCTAGAATCCAAGTAGTCTATATAACCTCCTATACCAGCTATGCTCATTGAGAAAACCGCATCAGGCAAAGCACCTAGACTTGCCCGTTCTGTTGCAGGCTCGTTGAGTTGTGTGAAATCAGGTTCTGATCCAGGATTGACCTTGGATAGTCCATCATCCGGAGTTCTGTGAACGTTCAACGGTTCGCCGCCGAAGCAGAGGCCTTCATCCTGCCACGAAAACTCGTATGACCAGGAGGACTGAAAGTCGCTTTCTGTCCGATATGGTATAGACAACGAAGTTCCTGATTGAGAAATTGTTGACAGAGTCATATTCCCTGCAGCTGATGCCTCGGGTAATCTCAACGGCATATACGGAAGCATGCTTTCTTCCGGTCCATTGTGAACAGAATGATGAGAGACTAAGTATGATCCTGGGTGAAGAATCATATAATCTTCATGTGCATCGCCTAAACCTAATAGTAACCGATCATTGGCTAGGTCTTGTTCCCTCGTAGCGTGATGTGCTGAACCTGATTCAATGACCTAGTTTCGGTGACAATATCAGTAATAGGATCTTCTTGCTGAGAGCAGAATGTGAATAACTTACCCGATGTGAAGGCTTGGCGGTCGTTGTGACGGCCGACGAGTCGACAGCATCATGCTGTATCGAAGCATTGGTTTGGTCAGACATGATTTGGAAGCTTGAAAACGAGATAAATTCTTTTAGTTCAATTAAGATTGTAAGGATAGAGATGAAGAAAGAAAGCTGAGTAGGCCGTACAATCGATCATCTTTTATGTAAAGTCGTTTTGCAGTCGTGACTTCTTTTTCGCCCAAAATTGAGGTACCGACTGCATTTCCAATAAACCCTGCAGAAAGTGTTGGTGGCTGAGAGTGATATCCAATAGGCGGCGTCAAAACCAATGTCCCCTGTTCAAAGAAAAGAAGAATTGCTTTCTATTCGTAGAAAGAGAAAATCAAGTTGCTGGGGCAAAGTGCATAGGGGTTGACCGCCATAGTACAAGGTGACGCGATGCTTCCGCGTCGCATCGAGAAGCAACTTCACCATAATAGCGCGATCGTTTCGTACCTAGATGGAGGGTTACAAGCTTTAGTTGTGGGTCGAGGAGTTATTTTATATTCAACAGACTAGGTACCTATAACCATGCATGCCGCTTTATAAAAATCTATTCACTGTGAAGAATAAATCAGCTGGAACATTGGTTCACGCCCACTCGAGATTTTCTTGATCGACCTTACTTTACAGTACTTGAATCAGATATAGATAACAACTTGATTATAAAGCCAACCAAGTATGATTACATTTTGGTTGATAACCCGTTCCAGAACTGTTACAAGCGGATGGTGTTGTTTTTCATAGCGCATGAGATAGGATAGCCTCCGCGTTCGCAATCAATTAAGACGGCCGTACCCTGAATCGCTTTGAGGATGGATATGCATGCCATTACAAAACTCTAGACAAGAGCGGTATTGAAATAAGTCATTCCGAAGTGACTGGTCTGATAGACCTGGCACGTCTAGAAGAGTCATCTTTTAGACATGCCTTGAAAAATTCTTGTCGTCCATGTCGAAAATGTATATTTCTTGAGGATAAGACGAACTGGGGAATGCTGCACTCTCTGCTACTGATCATCTTTGTCGATTGAAAGACCATCCTTTGTCGGAGGTCAAATTATGAAATACCAAGTCAGACGAATTCTCTTTTGGTGCAGCTATACTACGCCAAGACTAGCAAGATGCAGGGTCAGTATTAACGGCCGTGACTAGCCTGATGATGGTGTAGCTTCTTTTATATGCCAAGGTTCGTGAGGCGCAGGGGGGAGTTAGGAGGGAGGAAGAAGAGAGACACGGTGATGTAATGAAATGAACAAAAGTTGGAATTATTATATTACCGTTGTAATGACATCTCCAACACAAGATGCATACACTATACTAGTCGCAAAAACTTTCCAAATAGGACTAATTGTAGCGCTGTTATAAATGATTGCCAGTGCCGAGCACCAGTGAAGGATATCTTGTGATTGACATGATGGTTTTATAACAGCCAATTGGTGATTGTCGGCTGTTGCCAAGTAGCCAAGATAGCCGAGTTTGTTCTGTTCTGTTCCGTATACCAAAACTCTGGTAGAATTGCTGTGCCTTGATGATGAAGTCATAGTGCTGATCACAAACACATGGATCTGAATCCTTTTTAAGAATGTATGTAGATCCATACATATTGGAATTGGCTAATTGGGCATAGCAAGGTTAATAATGGATATTATCTTGTCGAACAGCCTACACAGCCAGGTGACATTTACTTACTCGCAAGGATAAAACTCAGCCCCCGGAGGAAGCAACTGTCTCCACTCACACCCTGAGCCTTACCAGGCGTCAGGTTACTACGCGCCTGGTCAATTAGTCTACTATATCCATCGTGGAGCGCCAATACTGCCAACGATAACTAGAAACTTTTCTCACATCAAAACTGCACACTATGGTTTTGACATATCCCTCAACTTGGTCAAACCATGGTATAATGCATTGGCCTCAGTTCATTAGAGATCAACATGCATGCACGGTGGGTATCCCCAGGACCCTATATACCTCATTAGACTTGTCCATCACTCCACTCAGCCTTGTTAGGAAATCCCCAGACAGGCAGGGATATCCCTGGCTACATCATCAGGCTTTTTCGTCTTACTGTACCTCTATGAGTTTCATTCCCCTCGTTCTAGCCAGTAACCGGGCGGCTCTACAATATTTTGACGTGGGCTGAGAGCCTCGGCGCTACATAGTAGAAGGATTGGATTCCATGATACGATGCGTTGGCTGTAGTTGTTCTCTGCTGATCAATGACATCGCAAATGTTTGCGCTCATAGTATAAGTAGGCTTCGAGTTCCTGCTCGAACGAGTTCTCGTATACCCATAGTATCATCGCATCTCAGAAACACAACTGCTTCCACTTACAAATCTATCACCGTCACTACCTCTCGCAAATATGCAGACCAAATACCTCTCCATCCTCGCCGCTACTATCGCGGCCGTTACTGGCGTCTCCGCTGGCAATGTCGAGCGTGTTGACGTTGTCCACATCTTCAAGACTCTTCACGTCGTTGACCAAGTCCCCAATTTGACCCCCGACAAGCGCAGTATCAACGCCCTCTTCGCCCGGGACTCGAATGAAAAATGCTTAAGCTCGGTCAGATCCATCACGCGAGCTTTTCCCACCCCGACAGGCAGTCTTCGGCGCTTCATTCTCTCTGCCAGTACCCAGAGCGATTCGTGCACTCTTGAGGCCCCCTCTTCCCTTTCATCAGATCTGATGGAATACTACAGTACCTTAGACAGCTGGAGGAATGAGAAAGGAGATGATTTGCTTAAGTTTATCAAGGACTGCGCTAGCCAAGAGGAGCTTGACGACTTCAACGAGCAGTTGGGCAACAATGAGTGCTCTGACTCAGGAGCAGTTGTCTTTACTGCTGCTAGCACCACGCAGACTGTCGATCTGCAGACTGCTTTCCCCAGCTGGACTCCCCTCGCTACCAGCATCGAGAACACTGGTGTTGCTCGTGACGTTAGCAACTTTGCCATCGCCGCTGCTGCAGGAGTTGCCGGCTTTATGATTGCTGCTTAATTGGGTACTTTGTCGGCATTCTAGCATCGCAACGAATAATGGATGGAGCGTTGACCTTTATATGATATCCAGTGCATAGCACTTTAGAGCTATTTGTGATAATTGAACGATCGATCAAAAATCATCATCTCGAGACGCTATTCTTGTCAATTATTTGCTTTTGTAGTTGCTCAGCGTCTTCTAAGCCACCAGCGGCCAATTCTTCCGACGCCCTAGGACCTGGGCCATAAATCACATAGATGCCCTCCAAGGCGCCAGAAAAATGGATGGATTGGCCGCTAGAAGCCTAAGAGACAAAATCATTTAACTAGGTAGGTACTTTATAGTCCTTAGACAAGCCTCTTGAGCCATTTATTTCTGTCACCCTAAGCTTTAGAGATATTGTTCTTCTTCCATAACTCGGGGGGGTACACCACCAAACATTCCTTGCACTCACCACATCCTCTGCAGTCCGGTCCCCGTTCGCCAGTATAGAGGTTCAGCTTCCAGTCCTCCGGTCTCTCTCCTGCACAAGGGCTAGTCTTGAGATCGAATCGATCAGGCTTGGCCGGGAAGTTCTTCCAGTAACCTCCGTCGTCATCTTTGTTCATGAGCGTGCAGACATGTACACCGGCCTTTTTTCCAGCAGCAAGGGTCATTTGGAAAGCAAGCTCCTTCCTTCCTGCAACGATGGGACGACGACGCAGGACTTCCCTGTCCGGTTGCCTGTGCGCGCGTTCCGCGTTTTCGACATAGATGACTTTGAGGTTCCTGTAAGCGCCGGACTTTATGAGGTGTGCGAGCATGAGATCAAGGGTCCCCGATGTCCCATACGCGTCGATCTCAGACTGGTGTGGGAAAATGTCTGTTTTCCCCCAGATATACATTGCTTCCATGCTATGTGGGAAAGCTTCTTCAATCCATTCATCTAACATGTCTGCAAACACGGGGTCGGCGATAGAGTAACCCCCCAATTCGATGTCTTCGGCTGCTATGGTGATCTGTTTGATGGCTGTGAAGTCTTCGAGTTCCTCGGGGCAATACATTGAGCATCTGTCGCCACCTAGCCCTTCACCGTTATAGAAGACAAGTCGCTGGAGTCGCGGACTCTTCCTGGCCAAGTCGCTCACGAAATAGTTGACGTCTATAAGAGATAACGCAGTCGGAACTCGAGCCCTTATAGCAATCGTTTGCAAGTCTTTGGGTGCGCTGGCGACATCGCTCAAGAAATCTAGCCCGGCATCATATGGACTGTCCAGAAAGAGGTTTTTGATACTTGATGTGCCGAAGGGGAAGCCGTACCCGTCTTCGACTTCGTCTTGATTGGGTTCTGAGACACCTTTGAAGTACAGGTCCTTGAGATGGGGAATGTGGAAAAGCTCTTCAAAGATATTTTGCAGTCTCAATACTTTCTCTTTACGAGGCAAGAGACCCGTTGAGATTCCGACCGCCAAACTTCGTAACGACCAAAATCCTGGCGGCCATTTCCAGATGGCCACTGGAAGCCTAATAGACGAAGTTAGTTGCTTTATGGTGTTTAGACAAGCCTCTTAGGCTATTTATTTCTGTCACCCTAAGCTTTAGGGGTCATGATTTCTGACACCTACCTGCTATTGAGGGCTTTACTCCATCTGATAGCTTTTCCGATGCTGTGCAGGCTTGTCCAGGTATCATGCTCTCGCTTGACAAATCTGATGCTGTGAAGCCGAGGGCATGAGGCGATGAGAAGTAATTTTAGATACGCGTCGCTGCCTAATTCCAGATTTTGTTGGACCTCGCTAATGTCGTTTCCAGAGAACTCCCACCACTCGATACCTTTTCGAATGTACCTCTGTACCTCTTGTGCATCTAGCGCTGATCTGGAAGGTTCTTCGTCTTCAGCGAGTCCGTATGGTCCAGGTAACTTTGGAGCCCACGGCCGCCAATCTTGCCAGGTATCTCGGCTGCCCCAAATTTCCAACTCGCGGACATGCCATCTCTCAATTCTTGCCGTGGCTGTATCTTTTAGTAGATTAACTACTGTCTCTGGGGATAGGTCTGAAGCAACTCTGTGCTTGTCATAAGCGTCGCGATGCCGTTCAAGAACATGCTGACATTGGCGGTATAAGGTAGAGCAGGTGAGGGCGACTTTAAGAACTGTTGAGGGATGATTGTAGTCAAGTGTCTGAAGGATGAGTTCGCGTGGGAGACTAAGCAACGAACATGAGCCCGCCATGGCGCTGGTTGTTGACTTCCTGCAGAAGCCTTTTCTTTGTTGGGGTTTCCCAATAAGAGGCATTTCTAGGTTTATATTGAAGAAGATTGACGGTGGATATATCTCGTTATTGTCTGGGCAAGGACCACGTTCTGAGTACCCAGGCACCCGTGGGTGTGGATGATTCACGGCACAGCCTCATTTTCACAAAACGGATTGTAACAGCACAACGCGCGCTTTTGAGGGGGGGAAGAGGAGAAGAAACCCGTGAAACAGTCACAAAGCACCAAGAGAAGATATACAAGACTCAAGCCTTTCCTTCAGGCCGATGTGGGAGACTTGCCCAGCAGACAAAATAATTGCATCATTCAATCATATCTTAGACCTGACTTCAGGCTCTTTATCTTTTGTGCACTGAGTTCATGTCTTAATCCCCCCTTCAAGATCGGTCGTGACTATCGCACGAGGCTCCCCAAGAGCCTCCTCGATAATCCTCTAGGCCGCGCGTTTGACGCGTCGCCATGATCCCCTCATCGCCACAAACCTTGTGAGCTCAAGCAAACCCCATCCCCCTCTTCCACCAGTCTCCCAACCCCCTCTCCTCCATAAGTCTCGCAAACTCCTTCACCTCGCCCGTCTCGTCAAAGCCGGTCCTCCTCACACCCTCTCTGTCGCCCACACTCCCCTCCGGCGCAGGTGCCGGCTTCGCGACGCATCGGAAATCCTTATAGCGCAGCGCCTGTACTGTAGAAACCCACTCGGTCAATCCTGCCTCATCGCGCGCCTCAGCGAACATTATTCCTGGCGAGCCGCCGCTACGCACGAGGAGCCAGTCTACATTGAGCTGTTGGGCTGCGCGGCGGACGCGCGAGAGCTTTTTGCGGGATGTTATGTGGTGGGTTCTTATTAGGCAATTGAACAGGGACGTGGTTCGTGTCATTGTAGTCTAGTAGTGTTTGGGGACTGAGATCAGAAGAGTAGGTTAGGTCGTCATGATATTGTGATCGGACTTTTGTGGATCCGGCGGACTATGATCATACTCACAATGGGTCACGACAAGTCAATAAACGGACAAGTGAAGAAATAGAGTCAAATCGTAAGATTTATCCTAGTATGTGTACATCTAAGATATGAAAACCTAAGCAACCCAAAACGCCTTCCTGGTATGTCGCATCCTCCGTAGCTGTGTCAAAACATACAAAGGTCGCCATGACATGACATCAACATAAAAAGTATACATACACGTTAATCCAACCCGCCATACAGCGTGCGTGGACATCTCTTTCGTGAAAGGGTATAAAGTGAAGAGCTAAATGAACTTTCCCCGTCCCCTGCCGCGCAACCCCAGAGCCAGAGTCCAAACTGCGTCTCCTAATCTAGACACCTCGGAACATGCGCACAACCAAGAACCACATGGCGCCGATAAACTTGAACGCACTGAGACCCGCCACGCTCCACAACACGATGGACATGTAGATGTTGGAACGGCTCAGCTGCTCTGCCTCCTTGTCTGCCTTGGAGCTGATTCGGTCCAGGCCGGCCGAACTAAGGACAAGCGCTGCAAGGCCGAAATTGGTAACCATCCAGATCAGAACGACACCAGTACGGACACCTCTGTAGTAGTCCATCTGTTTCTCCTGCAGCTGACTGGGGGTAGGGGCGGTTTTGACCACGACCTCCTTCTGAGCAAAGACTGCGATCTCTCTCTGGTATTGCGCGTTCAGATCTCCCTCGTCGGGCAAATCCGTCTTTCCAGTACCGTCCTTGGTGTTGACCGAAGGCAGCTTCTCAACCTTGTCGTCACCCTTGGTACCCCAAGAAACATCGTGTGTGTTACAGAAAGCGTAAACGTTCAGGACGTTGGTAAAGGTGGGTGTGAGAAGCATGTACTGAGCGAATGATGTAACCATATGCCAAGGATCCAACATGATCAACGAAGCGATCAGCCAGATACCATATGTCGACATGAGCGAAATAATCAACATGTAAAAGACCTTGTTCTTGAAAATATCGGAAATATTAAAGCCATTGCTGTCATTAACATCTGCGATGATAGCCTTGACCGAGATGAAGATTGCAGCAAACATTAGATAGCTGTGCGGTTGTTAGTAACAAGTGGCGCGAATGAGGCGGAGTCAACTTACATCATGATAATAGCCCAGAACCAACACATGGCAGTGTAGAGTTTGCCAGAACCTGCTGGCCGATTGCCTAATGATAGCACGAAACATGTAATCAAGAACACACCGTAGAGCCAGGTGAAAACCACACCCAGGATCTCTCCAGTCCTGCCAAGTAATGTTTCGTCTCCCAAACTCGTCGTGAGAATCTTGAAAACCAGGAAGAAGTTACCAATAGCGAACCAAGCGAAGATCATGTTAATAGTGTTGAAAATGAATTCGATGAAGAAGGCAAATTTTCGCAAGAAACTGTGATCGGATCGGAGGAAATCGAGGAAGTGAACAATGGCGTATATGGCAGCGAAGAAAGAACCGTTCAACCAACGACGTCGCTGGAGAACCAGCTCAGTGACCGTGTCGGGAACATCGGTCTCACCAGTAGCTGACTTGACGTATTGGAGGATCCAATGGCAGTTACGTTTCGTGACAAGCTCAAAACAGAGGATACGATCCTCAGCGAGGTACATGTTGGACTCGAAGAGACCAGCATCGCTTCCACCGTGTAGGGTCTCTCCCAGGAAGTACTTCTCTAGGGGACCCTTTCCGTTCTTGTCGTTTTGAAGGGCAACGTATCGGTAAGCTGAAAAGGCACCAGGCAACACAGAAATGAAACCGAATGCAGATTCTAGGGGCTTGTCGAGAATGTTACTCATCTTGTACTCGAAGTTCTGGGCAGCCACCAGCGGGTTGAGGAGGTACTTTCCACCAGTACCCAACATAGCCTTAATCTCACCACAGGCACCACCACACATGGGCTCGAGATCAAAAGCCTTCCAGAGATGGTAAATTGAGCTTCCTCCAGGTCGTGTACCAGCATCGAGGAGGACACAAATGTTGGGGTCCAAGACTCGACCAAAGGCAGTAAAGAACCACCTATGCGAGTTGATCTTCTTGGCGTTCTTCTCCTTTAAACAGAAAAGCATCTGGACAGGCTGGCGTCTGTGGACAAGCTGCACGACATCGTTCTTGATCTGGAGATGGGTTTGCGTGGTGTACTCGTAGATATGGGCTGTGACGTCTTTTCCATTGACCTGCTGCTTTGCGATACCTTCCTGGTAAACACCCATACCGGCCAACAAAGCCTTGGTTCGGGGGTTAATCTTGGAACGACCATCGCTGACGACACAGACAACGATCTTCTTCCAGGCATCTTTACCCCATGTCTTACTGTTTGGTCGGTTACACATGTACTCAATGTTCTTGAAAACACCGGTCATGGTTCGGGCAAACAGAATATCGTCCTCATTATACATTGTCACAACAATGAACAACTCAGTGTGTCGGGGCTTGGTGAAGAGCCTCTGTCGAAGCGTGAAGTCGTGGTCGTAGAAATCATTAGGATCACAAGTAGCAGCAGAATATCGCATGTGTGTGAATTCATCTCGCTCTCCGTGAGGGTTCTGTTGCAAAAGAATTGGAGGGACGGGACAATCCAAAACAAGGTTACCGCGGTACAGGAGAACCTGCTTGACAGTTTTCCAACGTTTTATGCCGCCACCTTGTTGGGGCTGATCTTGGTATTGCTCGCTGGGGACTTCGGAGTGCTGATGAGGTAGCATAGGTCGGTTATCTGGTACATCGTAGTCCTGCTCGTACCCCTGATCGTAGGGTTGGTGCTGAGGGCGAGGCTCGTATGGCTGGTTGTAGTATGCATCGTGATGCGCTTCTGGGTTCACGGCATAATCTCCGGGGGGTCCATAACCGGACAGATTGTCGACTGATTGCTGCAATCCCAAGTCAGTACGATTAAGCTTTGATATCCACTACATTGTACGCAAAGCGGTGGAAACTTACTGCTGCGTTGAGGTTTAAGTGGTCGCTGGGAGTGGGCAAACGTCCGTGGGGATCATGACCCTGAGGCATAGCAAGATGCTGAGAAGAAGGGCCATACTGTCCGTAGCGGCCATCGTCGAAGGGATTATCGTCGAGCTGATAGCCTTGCTGATGCGGATGACCTGGTGAAGGTGACCGGTGAGGCCTGGGCTGCGCGCCGTAACGAGGATCCATCTCGTTACTGTAATAATCGTCGTCTGAAGACAATTGAAGTTAGACTATGTGTCCCGAATGTTTTTTTGTTGATAGAGTTGGCTTGCGCCGCGCGGAGTGCAACAAATAAGCTGTTGCAAAGGGTGCCACACAATGGCAGAGTTTCTGGTTGCTATCTCTTGGGACGCGCACTATCTTGAATAACAAAGAAAGGGAGAAAAGGGTTATGTTGAATGCCGTGGCATCAAATTCCCCGAAACAGAGAGGAATTCAAGTAGCAGTGTCGAGTCGCAATTACAACCAGGGGTGCTCTTTAAGAGCGAGGGGAGGGGTATGTCTCGTCTGTCTCATATTGAGGGAGAAAGGGGCAGTTGCTGATCAAAGGGTCACTAGCAAAAGATACTACTTACTAAGGCGATTATACGACATGATTGCGATTGTTTCTGCGCACTCGAGGCGCTATTCGCATATGTTTTGGTGGTATGTATGTATCTTGGTTGGTGGTGGTATTTTATTTATTTTTTGTACCTCCGCGCGGTTAAAGGCTGACGATGATGATGATGGGTGTGCTGGCGGTTGCCCCGGGTTTCGCTTCTGGCGGTCCACCTCCAATCCAAGCGCTGGAAAAGCAAGTAAGTAACCGACCGACCGACCGACCGACTGTTTGTTTGTGTCGGGTGCTTACTTGCGCGCGAAGCCTTTTGCGTAACGTTATGCGATAAACGCTGTGAAACGAATGCACAGATGTTTTGAAGAAAAAAGAAGAGAGAATACACTATTAAAAGGACGTAGAACAAGAAAGACAAGTTCGGTTTCAAAAGCTGACGAAAATATTGGTTAGGACGAATCCAATGTATGTCAGACTGCAGCAGCCGCAGGACAGAGCAGGGATGGATGCCACTACAGTCGCTGGGCAGTATCAAAGTCGGATCAGTGGTGGCTAACAGTTTGCGTCGACTCTCTGTGGCTCAGCAAGCACAGATACGCGTACAGTATCTGTATTATCCGTACAGTCTAGTCCGACACTTGAAGAAACCCGTTCCAAAGGTCTTGGCAGACTCCGTTTATCCCGCTAAATTCGAGAAATCGTAGGGTTCCTTTATGCGAATGGTCTTTGTGTTTCAGGCGCTTCCCAGGTGGGACAGCACAGGACGATCCTCCGCTGACCCAGTGACCGATAAAGAACTGGGTCCCCGATAATTAATTCGTCGAGGTCAAAGAGCGAGTGACGTCGAGTTTGGGGCTCGGCTTGAACCGTCGGCAGGGATAAGGACAGGAGCAAGGACCAAGTCGATGGGAGATGATGAAGTGCAAGAGAGAGAAATGAACAACATATCACGGGGAGGAGCAGGTAATTCTAGTATTCTAATCTAGGTAAGTATATTCTTCTGTGGCATGTGGTCAGCTGTGCAGTAAAGCTCCAGTGTATCATCTCAGCCCATAACTTCTGTCAGCCCAGCCGCAGCCTAGGACAATCCTCCGATTCCTACCATAGTCTAGCTTAAAGCCGCGCCTCAGCCAGATATCCAGCCCAGGAACATCCAGCCCAGCCTTGGATGTCACCTTTTCAAGCCTTCGCGTCGAATGTGTGCCACCAAGGCTTTGAGCTGAACTGTAAGGCTCTTTGGTAAAAGTCTCTCTACCCGTTGAGCTCAAGTAATTAGGCTCGGCTAGTCAAGCCTTCACCTTGATCTGCTTATCCTGATCACATTAATCAATTGCTATACAGAGTCTAAAAGTACAGTAAGCTGCAGCCCTAGCACTCGTGTATCGCATCCCGTCCCTCCACTCGCACAGCCAGTACCTGATCAGCAAGAAAATCCAAAAATATCTTGGACCGCATACATGAATCGCCACGGTGAACGATTGAAAGAATATCGGTATTCTTGGTTGGTTAGAAATGCCGCATTTTATGATCCTTACCTGACTGCGCCACGACCTGTCAATCAGAAACCCCCTGTGCCAAGATGCAAGTTTGCGATTGCCTTTAGTTTTGCCCCAAGCGTTTTGTCATTCCTTACGTGGATGTCCATATATGACCTAACGTCAATGGCTTTCTCGTAATAGACTCTGTGGTTCATTCCGTCTTGATGCATTATTGACAGACAAGGCACATGACACTTATTACTGATATCCATTCTTAGAGCTGAAAACCCCGACCCCGCATCCAGTAAAAACGTTCAAAGTTAAAGCTTAATCCAACCAGAACGCTGGTTTTTGTCTGCCATTCCGACCGCCACAGGACCCTTCAATATAACGGCAATGCAGGGTCAGGTGAAAAGTGACAATAATAATAAGAGCCGTTGTATCTGCATAGGTAGATATTGTGACCGTTGGGAAAACTACTTTTCCTGAAATCCCATTGTGTTGGGTCTCTAAATCGGCCGTTGCTAATAAAGGCTGTGTGATCTGAGCAATACTGATTACTGTAACCACAACTTTCTAATGAATTATCTGGACTGCAGAATGTTGAGCCAGAATTTTCACTGGTCTACCTGAATTAAATACTTCGGAGCCCCCTGCAGGCGAAGCCGTAGATCCCTCCTCATCCAGATTAGACCCTGTCCTCACTGGACACCGAAGCGCTACAGTCTCTAGACTTCTTATCTCTAATTCTGTTGAAAATACACGAATGCCCTTTAAGAGACAGTTCGATTCGGCGTCCAATAGAGTGACAGAAAATGTTCCAAGATGGCCAAGGTCTCAGGTCATGGGAGGTCTCTAATGCTTCAACAGACCAATGCCGAGCCAACACGGTCCGTCCCTTGACTGCGGCTGAACTCGCTGCATACCTTATCCTGGTATCGTCTACATCTATATTTTGCACAGAGTTTTTAACATTCTCTTGGCATATCCAATAACTATTGAGCAGTCATGCAAGTAGCCTTGCCTTCAGTCCAGTCTCTCCAAGAGTGTGCGAACTACATTTGAGGAATTGGCATCTTGAATAGAAAAGATGGATGATATTTGAAGAGGGAATATATCGGAGGAGATGCGCCGTTGTTCTATCGGGTTAAACTTTACATGGAATTTGCCCTGATCAACTGCCGTGTCTGGGTGACTCAACTGACTTCTCCCGTAGACCTCACCACCATGTAGACCTTGTAGACATGGCGGTTTCATATTGCATCGTGACCCTTTCAATACCCGCCAACATCATTCAGCTCATGCACAGTGCAGTCCAATAGACTCTTTAACTTTTCAAAAGAGACCAATAAGAACGACTTGCCCCTGGCATTAATACCGAAGTGCATGCTTTGGCGTATATGGCTTCGTTGCCGATCCTCGATTTACACCTCAAATTGGCTAAGTCAATACTTAAAGCCAAGAGGACAAGAGGGGTTGAGATACGGTGTGGTATATACCGCAGCATAGGCTTCCCGGATATGATGTCGAACTCATATAGTGCTGGTTCCCAGGTTGTAGTTTTGTGGCCTGCTTTCATCCCTTAGTTCTCTTGCCATCCAAGTCACGAACCACTTCAAAGCGTCACGTCTCCTCGTAGGAGACTCGATCTCAGTAGCCATGATTCGCTCTCTCTTATTTGTCCTTGCCATTCTCCCTCTTGCCCTATCTGCCGACTTCGAAAGTGTCACCATCAGCTCTAACCTTGACAACATTGGCCACACCTGTATCAGCAAATGTCTCTACTCCACCTACCTCACCGACATGGGCAAAGCCATGGGCTGCGACAAACCCTATGACAACAACTGCTATTGCGCTACAGCAGCAGCGTCGGCGTCCAAGGCCGATGACTTTATGTCCAAATGTGCCACATCGCTGTGCTCTGCAGGTGACCGCTCTAGAGACCTGACATCTATGCAATCGTATTACGCTTCCTACTGTATGGCTGCGGGCTTCACACAACCAGGTGCAACTGAGTGGTATAACCCCGCCGAGGCTACAGAGGAGGCTACTGAAGCGGCTACTGTAGAGAGCAGTGACGGCGGCAGCGATGCGAGGCCCAGTCGAACAGCCGACTCTGGTATTGATGCGACATCGACTCGTATGACTGTCGTTACGCAGACAGCAGAGGATGGTGCTGTCAGGACGCAGGGTAAGTTCCTGCTTCTCATGGTGACGGTGCCTTTGCTGCTGCTTCAGGTACTGTTCCTGTGCATATCCTGTTGCAAACACTTTTGTTAACCTATTTCCGATAGTAATTGTTGAAGCGACCTCGACATACTGGGTAAACAAGGACGGGTCTCCAGCATCGGCCAACAAAGACGATGACAGCGGTTCAGCTATCAAGATTGGTGTAGGCATAGCAGTTCCTGTTATTGCTCTCATCGCCGCAGCTATCTTTGCATGCTGGTTCATCCGTCGGAGAAGACAACGCAATTCCCTGGTCTCCCATTCTACCCAGCCTCTTAGCGAAGTCACCACTGGTGGCGGTCCTACTATCGTCACCGCCTCTCCATCTATGCCAGAAAGGAAAGACACTCTTCAGAGAAAGCCCGTCGCTGATGCTTCAATTTCTTCTGTTTCTTCACTGTCAAAAAGCAATGAACTATCCGGTGTTGGTGTTCAACGTGAGCTTGCTGGTCGTGAGGTCCACCCCTTCCCTGACATGACACCCAGTCCTCCTATCCAGGTAGCAGGGCAGCACGAGATGACGGGAGAAGGCTGGAAGCCAGATTTGGAGATGGATGGCCGTGATGCGCGAGTCGAGATGCCTGTGGATGCGAGGCCTTCTGAGTTGTCCGGGTATACAAATGCGGCGAATGCCCATACACCACATGAAAGTGTTCAGAGGTGGGAACTGCCAGATAATTCTCGCCATAGATAGGGTGTGGGTGTAAGGCCTGGTAATGGTGTCTGTTATTTCTTTATAGTACAGCTTTCATGTAACAAAGTTGGTTTTTCGTACCTAGCAAAGAGTTTGTCGAGGGAATGCTAGGGATTGGGCTTTGGTGTTGGATGTATAATGACTCTTGACAAATATGAGATACCGTTACACAACGACACCAGAACAAAGAGCTTATTTTCCTGTGAGTCCCGCGGAATGATCGCGGAATGAGAACATACCAGGGCATGTCTTTCTTTTGGCCATGGCCTTCGGGTCTCGAATTTTGACAGCAAGTGATGGTGATGTTAGCTAGTCTCCAGGAAGCCCCATCCTAAAGTGTCGTACGTACCACGATTACAGTCGAACAGATTTCCAGCGTTCTTGGTAGGCAAAAATAGAAGGATCTTGAGCAGTAAAGTAAGTCCCAGTAGGTTCAAACTGCAAAAGAAAGGGTCTGGCCGGGGATTGAACCCGGGACCTCTCGCAAGCAATGCTATAGGGTTTTCCCTAAGCGAGAATCATACCACTAGACCACCAGACCGATTGATGGAAACAGGACATTAGATGTTCTGCTGGTGAACGACGAGGTCGCAATCATGGCTTAGATAGTACTGGGTCACTATTTGTGCGTGTTTACTAAACATTGATTACATCCATCTCAATGCCTTGGCTGCACAGCTTCCAGTCCACCCACTACTCGATACACTCTAATCAGACGTCGACAGACTCATACTGCCAAGAGGGTATCAATAATCATGATATTGTTCTACTCTGCTCTGTCTTCCACCAACAAGTCCGCTCCTCCGCAACAATATCCACTTTCAGCTACTCCCAGCGGAATTAATAATCTCCACAACAAAGACTAACACCATAGCAGTGGGCGTACTGCAAGCCATGCCCGCCAGATGAATTTGAGACGGATGATTACAAAGTCCAGCTCTGGTTGTCCCCATCTTCTGGTTGGTCGCTTCCACTCTCTTGTAGCTGAAAGTGGGCAATCGGGATAATTCATGCTTTGGCTTACCGATTTTCACGGCGACCGCGTGCCCCGAGATCACTTATTCACAACTTACACATAACAGAGCGAGAAATGCAGACTGAAAGTGCATGTGCTTCGACATTTTGTACTCAAATATATAAAGAACGGCTGTATCCCTAGGAGACGAGAATGTGTATCAGCATCCAATTCCAAAGAACTATAACCAGCACATCCTCAACTATACCTTCCTCCACCTTCTATCATCATGAATCCTTCCAAGCTTATCACTGTCTTTGGAGCAACTGGCTCTCAGGGCGGAAGTGTTGTGCAGTCTATCCTTCAGAACAAGTCCCAATCCTTCAAAGTCCGTGGCATAACTCGTAATCCGGAGTCTGAGAAGGCCAAGGCTCTGGCCAACCAGGGCGTCGAGGTTGTAAAGGCCGATGGCCTTGTCAAGGAAGAGGTAGTCGAAGCGTTCAAAAACAGTTGGGGCGTCTTCGTCAACACGAACTCGGATGATCCTGTACGTACCAATGTTTAGCAAGCGAATTCTCCCTAACATAATATCTAGACTGTCAACCAGCCAGGCGGACCTACCGAGCTTGATATCGGCAAGGTCCTTGTAGACGCTGCTGCTGAGGCAGGAGTGCTCCATTTTGTGTATAGTGGTATGGCCTCTGCTTCTAAGATAACTGGAGGCGCTATTCCGGCACGCGCTTTCGACAGTATGTTCTTCTTTCTTCTTCTTGATACCCGTGCTGACTTCTTCTAGTGAAAAACGCCATCGGCGAGTATGCCAAGAGCAAACGTGTCTTTGAAACTGTCAACGTCGTCAGTCCTGGTTGGTATGCCGAAAATCATCTCGTGGAAGAAGTCGCGCCTGCACTGGGCGGGTTTCCTTTCAACCCTGACGATGAAGGATACATGACCTTGCATGTCCCTCACTGGGGTGGCAATGGCGAGATTCCCTTTATTGCCATTGGGGACGATTATGGTGATCTCGTTCATGGTATCTTCCTTGATCCCAAGAAGTACAACGGACAGCTGGTCCAAGGCATTAGCGCCAGCGAGACCCCAGAGAAGCTCATGTTTGACTTTGAAAAGGGTATGATCTCCTATGCATCGATCCGTGATTTTTCTTAGCTGATGTCTCGATAGTAACCGGAAAGAAAGCGCGTTTCGTACCCATGGAAGACTGGAAGTCGATGGAAACGTACGGCGACACAGGCTTTGAGACGGTCAAGTACATGTTTGGTTTCTGTCAGTATTCTGGCGGTCTGTACTATGGAGTTCCGAACGACCTGGGTCCTGCCAGCGATCTGAAAGCGAGGGCGGCTGAGGCTAAAGGGACGGCTGGTGATGAGAAGCTCATGACTCTTGAGCGCTTCTGGCAGAAATACTTTACTGCCTGATCGTGGGGACTCCGGAATGGCAGAATAGCTTCGAGTTTGTTTGATTTGTAGCAGTCCTTGGTTAGTCATGGCCTGGTTGAATTTGGTAGTGAATGCTGAAGAGTTTGATTTCGTTACCAAGTGATGATACCTTCGTGTCGTCCAAACTGCATTTTGAGCCGCCAACCAGGATATTCCTGCATCTGAAAGGGCTTAGAGGAAGCTTCAAGACGAATTGTGACTTACGAAATGTCGTTTGCCTCCGCGGCAAGGGTGGCTGCATATTAATGAAACAGTGTTGTCTTTCCAGAACTAATCTAGAAAAGAAACGCTCGGCAGTGTGCTGGGGTCTATAGGTTCCCGAACAAACAAAATTATCAAACAGCGGCATACACATCAGTTGAATTACTCGTAACTAGTAGCTATCACTGTTTTTTCTTCAAGTGTCGACACTGTCCCCGGTCTAAATATGTACAGATCCCTTTATTCTTCGGCATTTTTCTATTTGATATTCTCCGGTCTGTAATCTCCCTAAATTACACCTGTCTGTCTCTGTTGTCTAAAAGCAAAGCCCCTCCCTCTGTTGGCCCCCTATCTAGGCTGCAATTCAGGTTTGGGCAGGTTGCTCTTCAGACTATAAATTCCCCCACCAGGCATAAATCATTTCTTCTCCTCCACCGACAACACTCTTCCACCACAACATCAAAGGAACAAATATTGTGTTCCTTTTTCTTCCAATGACAAATCTTGATCTTCTTCTCGTTCCTTAATCCTCTTAGGGTGTTTTCTCTCCACTCCATCATCTGCAGCTCGGCTGAGCACCGTTGCCCTGGTCGCTTCGGGATCTCGCAGACGCAGAAAGAAGGAGCACACTCCTTCCCCCTTCAGTATTTGTTTTTCTTTCTTCTACTTAAGCTCCCCTTCATCTCTTCTCTCTTCCTCTCTCTCTCTCCCTCAACGTACATTCCTTCCTTCTTTCGGTACCTATCCTAAGGTGATCCTACCAGAAGTCTATATCCACACGTTCACGAGCCCTTCTGCGCATCATTCTTCTTCTATTTACTGGTTTCGTCTCTTCTTTTTGCCCTGATCGTAATCACCGCACTTGGAAAGAATAGCCGACCGTACTTCAGCGTTTGACTACCTTTTCTTACTTCATTTCCCTTACGCACGCGTCACTGTCGATCGGGATCTAGCATAAAGCAGACCAGCTATCGTGACTTCACGACCATCCTGAGAGCCTCTCAGATTCTACGCTCGCCGGATCGGTCACAATGAGTGACAACATTGATCACACTACAATGGTCCAGGCGGCCTGCCTTGTAAGATACTCTCCCATTTTCTCATATTCTCATAGCACATGTCACTCCTCACTGGTTGTCCTTTGCAAGCCTTCCCGAGGCGCGCCTTGACATCAAGTGTTTTATTGTTCCTTATACTTTATCTTCCTCCTTTCTTTTCTTCCAGTATATGAGACCGACCTATTGACTCTTGCTAGGCCGACTTGGGCCGCCACCGCCAGGAGGAGCTACCGTTGAGCAATGAAGCACGCCGCGGCCCTACCTATGCTCCCGACGGACGAAACGGGACAGATGGTTACTCCAACCACCGAAAGACCCAGCTTATTAGCAAGTGGGGCAATAAGATCGAGGATGATGAAACCAGACAGATGGAGGGCCTCGAGATCGAAGATGCCCGCCCTTGGGCCAGAGACCTTGTGGGAAAAGCTCTGTCCAGCAACAGAATTGAAAGGCAAGTCAACACAAGCGAGGGGATCCGGACATCTGCTAACACCTTAAATAGTGGCCCACCACCTCGTATTGCAGCCCGCAAGCCCAAGACGAAGAAGTCATCCTCGCAGCACCAGCAGAACAGTGCCATGGTTCACTTTAAACCACCAACAAATGCATGGAAAGATTGTGTCCAGAACATGGTCAACAATAGTCCTGTTCAGTCACCCATGGTCACCAAATGGGGTCCCCAGCGAAGTGGTTCTACTCCCTCGGCTGCTCCTCAATGTGCCGTTTCCAAGCCCGTCCACGGAGACATTCCCAACAGTCCCTCGAACGTCACTTCTGGCAACGCCACTATGACCATTACCTCTGCCAATGCCGCTGATTCAAGTGTCGGTTCACGAGTGCACCTGACTTTCAGCCTCCACCAGGATGGTTTCGATTCCAACGCCGTGGAAACTATCATTGGAAGCGGACACTGCCAGGTTGTTCCGTCTAAAAACGAAGCACTCAGCTTTACTAGCTCAGTCGTGGTGAAGATTCACGAAGAGAAGGGGGGTGTCCTGGCACTTCGCAGTGAGCTCAAGGGGGATAAAATCCACGACGTCCTCGACATTGAAAAACCCCTTCTCGATGGCCAATACTGTGTGATTAAAGTCAATTCTCACAAATGGCCTTATCACCTCCGATTTGACAAAGAAGAGCACGTTAAGCTTTTCAAGATGTGCTTGTCAAGGGTCAAGAAGGCGGTGCGACTCCACAAGAAGCCGGAAACTGTGAAGGATTCTGAAGCAGGCAATGCTGGAGTGACAGGTTCTGCTGCTGAGCTGAGCACGGTGTACACCACGACTGACACGACCGGCGCATCGACTTCGGTGACTGATGCTGATGGCACAGTCGACAACAACGCGGATGTTGACACCGCCACGACCGTCACACATGTACCTCAGGCCGTCCAGGCGGCTCGGGAGATGTTAATCACAATGGACGACAACTGGGATAGTTCCAACAACCCTCAGGTACCGCTTATCCAAGAGGCCGTCAACCCCATGGTGGCACTCATACGTCGATGCCTCGAATACTTCAGCTCTGAGGGCAACTTTTGTGCTGGTACGATCGCAGGTATCGAAGATGCAATCCTCGACAAGTGGATGGGCGATGGATTCCTGAAGGACTGCGATGAGAGACAGAGGGAGGCGTCGATAGCTATGCTTCGAACCTTTGTAGAAGTGGAGTTAATCCTTACTGGGAAAAAGGCGATGGGCAAGCCTTCAGAGTCCAACACTGATCAACAGTCTTGTTCCCAACGCCAGGACGCAGCTCCTGAGCAGGCAAACGGCTCCTCCAAGCGTCCCAAACGCGGAGTCACCCAGGGTCTGGCGGCCTCTTGTTTTGCCAGCAAGCCTTACCCATTCAAAGGCCTCTTCACCGGCCCTCGTCCTCAAGCCGCTTACAAGTAGGGCTCAGGACCTTTCGCTGATTCTTGAGCGAGAAAGCCTTGAAAGAGGCATGCAATTTAGCTTGCGGTAGAGATTTGAGTACGCGAAGCTATGATAAGAATCTGGCATCAGAAATTGAAACTGGATTTGGGGATCATTCGGATAGTGGAAGGGAAAGCGCACGAAAAGTGTACGAAGATAGCTATCGTAATTGAGCAAGTTGTATAGGTCTCTTCCCGTGTGCAATGTCTTAAGTGGATTTGTTCTTTTGATGACTTTTCTCTTGATAAGCTTGCAACAACTGTTGCGAGTCTTTATCCAGACCAGTACTGGTACTCAGAGCTACATTTGCCAATTCCTCAGCCTCTTTAAAACGGCGGAAAAAGTAGTGCTCTTCAACCGCATGTATGACCTCCTGAATATCCATCTTGGACGCCCCAGGACCAAGCGGCAGCCTGAGTTTTTGGTATATCTGCTCATTTCAAGTCAGTCTGAGGTTATTGACAAGATATACGGAGGTCTTTACGTTGCCATTCTCGACCTTGACGCTGTACTCCTTCTGAATGGCTCGCCAGGCCTCCTCTGATTGGCCTGTCCGACGAGACTTTGCGTTCTCTGCCTCGTCGGCTTCGTCAGAAGAGACGTCTGCGAATGCAAAGTTGGCGAGAGGATCCTCTTCGTCCATTTTCTTGGTACCTTGAATTTGAGACTTGAGGAAGTTGAAGATGGAGGTGAGGGATTGATTTTTTGGGAGTTGGTGACAGGACCCACTTAGGTTTTGGTGGTGGTAGTACTGTAGTTGGTAGTTGAGGATAAAGGTAATTCGTTGGAGCGCCGTGAGCTGCAAATTGTACAAGATATTTCAATCCATTGATACGGAAGTGAATTATCGGCTTAAACTGTCATGCTTGTCTTATTCCCTTACTTTAGTAGGTAGGTCTTCTTATGCGACGAAATATTTGAACCATTACAAGTCTGTGAACAACTGAGTAATACACACATAGGTAATTAACAAACATATTTCCACGCTGAGTCCCTACAAGTCAGGTTTTTACAGATCTCATAAAGATTAATAAAAATTGACCCTTTAACTTAAACGTTAGTTAACAAGAGGTGCAATCTCTACGTTTCAGGGATGAACATCCAAGTTTCCTTACCTCCCCAAGGTAGGGACGAGAATGGGAATTCATAGAATCATCACCTCGTTACCGTGTTAGAAGTGTTATTGGCATAAGGTCAGCAGATTTGCGAAACTGCATAAACCCAGTATCACTTAGTCGTTTTTAATTCTTTGTCAACCGTCTGTTGGGCTATTGTGAGTGCTTGTTCTATTAATCTATAGACATTTCTCCTCGCTACCTATATTGAGACGCCGAGGGTGTTGGTGGTAACAGTGCAGTGAGTGGGGAGCTCTGATGTAACGGCGTGGGGCAATGCCTTGCCGCGGGGCATATCCAGGAACGACATTCGAGATTATGATCGCAACATTCTTCTCTTCAGTACAAGTACATTTTCCTAACACACAAGTCCCAGCTTATAAGAATGGAGAACCAAGTTGAAAGACTCGTCGAAAAGGCGTGGAAGAAGTATGAAGAGACACCAAAAGATAAGCGACTATGTAAGTTTATACCCAGCCCATGACATTCAGTCAAGATCACTATCGCAAGAGCTGCTATGAACAATACCTCACTATGTACATTCTCAAAAGCAACAGCTTCTTATCAAGCATATAAGGACTTATAATTAACGTATTCAGTGATTGGTGTTGCCGGTATTCCAGGCTCAGGTACGTCAACCGGTTGACATTTATACATTAGTTTTCTGACGCTCTATAGGCAAAACGACCTTCTCACAAATCATCACCGACCGGATTAACGCTCGTGCATCATCTTTCAATCCAACATCTTCTCCGCCAGCAACCTTTGTCCCTATGGATGGCTTCCACCTCACCCGCGCCGCTCTCTCAGCCATGCCAGATCCTGATACTGCCCACTTCCGTCGTGGCGCAGCCTTTACTTTCGATGCCCCCAAGTTCCTCACTCTAGTTCAATCTCTATCAAAGACACCCATCCCATCCGAACCTATTCTAGCGCCGTCATTCGATCACGCGCTGAAGGATCCTCGAGACGACGATATCGTTGTAAAGCCAGAACATCGCGTTGTCGTTCTCGAGGGGAACTACCTCGCACTAGATCAAGACGTATGGCGGGACGCAGCTAAGTTGCTGGATGAGGTGTGGTTCGTCGAAGTCGACTTTGAGGTTGCAAGAAAGCGATTAAGGGAAAGGCATGTTAGGGCAGGTATTGTCAAGGATCTGGAGGAGGGAGATAGGAGAGCGATGGAGAACGATCTTGTCAATGGTAAAGAGATCATCGATTTTAGACTCAAGGTAGACGAAGTGATCCAGAGTCGTGAAGACGGAAGCTGGGTACACGAGTAATGTATAGGTCTCATAAACAAATGTTCATGCATTCTTCCAATCCATATCTGGGAAATCGCATCTAATGCCCCTCTCTAACCCATCTCTTCGTAACATATTTTCTGAGAAAAAACATAAGCTATGCTATGGATAACAAACAAATCCCTACTCCAGCGCTGTAACGAAACCAGCAATGCTCCAAATCGCCTAAACAGTACCGTATTTCAGTATACGATGATCACATCACGTCTCGTTAGACGTCCTAGACCTTTCGGCGCTCAGCTTCCTGATTTCCTGTGCCATGCTCTGTCCTTTGCCCTTCCGAGCTGATGTAACTGAGCCACGATTCACCTCTCGTCCGGCGGTCGCAGATTGATCAAGTCCCAGCACTTCAATAAGCTCGGGTATCTCAGCATGATCGCGCGTCGTCTTCATGCGATGGCACCATGTCACTCTCTTCTCTTCATTTACGTGCCCGTCGACTCCCGGTGCTGGCTCTTCTGCTTCTTCAAATGCGCTGATGGGCTGTGCCTTTTCGTTTCGCGGTGTCGTGACAGGCGTGAGAATATCCCGCGGCTCGAAAAGGAATTCACCGCCTACTTGACGCTGGTCGCCCATCTTGAGAACATTTCCGGTGGGGATCTGCTTGAC
This sequence comes from Fusarium longipes, assembly GCA_013618495.1. Lineage (NCBI taxonomy): Eukaryota > Fungi > Ascomycota > Sordariomycetes > Hypocreales > Nectriaceae > Fusarium > Fusarium longipes. Next base: position 165,990 of record JABFEY010000042.1, on the reverse strand, counting down.
GCCCTGTATTATACTTCCCACAATGCTATGTGCCATGCTTCGGCGCATATATGCAGGCTTAGCGCCCATCTGCAGTGTCTTTGACATGCCAAGGCCATCGAAAATTGATCTCGTCGGGTCGGTATACACAGGGAAACGGCATCCTGTCTCGTTGACATACATGTCAATAAGAGCAGGGTCACCACATCCAATGACAGCGATAAAGGTGCTGACTGGTAATCGCAGCAGAGCTTCAGGAGTCACGGCTTCAGATAGAGAACGGAGGAATTCCTGACAATTCTAGAAACAAGGTCAGTATACGAAATACCATGCGACAAGAGTTACAACATACGCCACAGAAAAAGTGCCTGACAAAGATGATAAGCACACGTCGTGCGACGTTACTCCCAGTGTAAAGAGTCTTGAAAGGGTGGGATTTTCCATGGCGGTCAAGAACGATGTAGTTTTCGATCTTCTTAAGAGTCTCGAGGGAAGGGATCTCGTTATTCGTCGCCAGCTCGCCCTCAAAGTCCTCAGGCTGTGACTTGTCGACCTTGATCGGCGACGGAGGGGACTTGCTCCTGGTGGAGGCAGATTTCTTCTGAGGCACTGAGCAAGTGTCGCAACTGGGGGCTTCGGGCCCCTTCTTGTCTATGTCTTTAGTCGGTCGAGTAGGAAGAGTCGGGGTTCGTTCGACAGCGGGATCCTTGGGCGGGATGCCTCCCACAGGCTTTCGCTCAATGGGAGATTTGACAGGTTTGGAGGTCTGATCCTCCGTATGGTTGTCGGCCATGTTGTTTTGGTTCGCAAATTTTCAGTCTTGAAGGATTAAAAGAGCTGTGGACGCTAGGTCGTGAGTAGCTGTAGGTAGGCGGGCAAGTTCAATCGAAGTCAAGTACGGGCTGGAGGGGTCTCGAACGGCCCGTGATAGTGTGGTGCCGCTAAGGAAACGGGTCTCCAGCTTATAAGGCACCGGCCGTAGTGGAGACAATGGATGGAAGCGAGGGCGAAAGACGAGGTCGTCGTAAGCTTGGGACGACTGAGTGTGGCGTTGTATGGTTCACGAGGTTTCTGAAGTTATCACCAGATAGAAAACAGGGGTGCGCAGCTTGTTTTAGATTTCCATGAGAAGGCGGCAAAAATGACTCCCAGGTATGACTTGGTGGCTAAACGTGAAACCCCTTGTTTGGCGGCTTGACGATGCCCTGGATTTCAGCAGCGAAGACTAGCTTGTTTTTGGCTGGCTGTGAGGTCATGGACATGGAGCGATAGCCTCTATGGTTTGACAGGGGTCGAGAGTGTCTTGGGATACCCTGTAGAGTATCGTGGAACAGTTGTTTGCATTTCATAGGCATTGCTTTCATGGGAATATGGATGTACGTTGCTTTCATGTTAAACAGAAACAAATCACTGTCCAATGAATAATTATTTTATATGATTATCTGCAGGGTCGCTGTGAGAGGAGAAGATCAGCACATACTATGCATCGCCCAGACGGGAGTGTCACCAAGACACTAGGGTTCTCTTTGCCCAAGACGTTACCAAACTACTTATCGGCCATTTATGGCTTATGGTCAGCAAATATTACAGTTTGAAATGAATTCTGCTTCTTTGTCTTAATACGCAGACAAATACCACCTGAGACGAAAGACCACAACAGCAAACACATCCACGTCGGAGGTTTTAATACTGATCACAACAAGACGGACGAAATGAAAGCCAGACCAGCTTGCTTGTTGTGTATGGACGAAGCCGATGTGCTATTTAAGGATCTCAAAATGCAACTCATTAATAGCCAATCTATCTTGTAAATGTCAGTCGTTTTCTCACAATGTAACCGCCCTGCGCATCAAACAAAGTGTCAAGCTACTGTTACCAACGAATGCCTAATCCACTTTCGTCATGTCAAAATCTGTCAGCGGGGAGTTTATCCAGCAAAAAAAGACGCGTTGCAATAGAGTCGAAAAGTGTGCGGCTATTTCTGTCTGCCACGGCTAAAATCCTGGTGGGGTGTGAGTGTGACATCTTCCCACTCGGTCCAACCCTCCCACCAAATTCTTCGTTTTCGCTTTGCTTTGTTTTTGCTTTACTGTGCAGATACGACTCTCGTGCAGTTAGCCAAGATGGCAGCTCAAGTACCCACTGAAGCTCTCAAGGAGCTTAACGGTGCGTCCTAAACCTCTCGAAGGATGACTCTAGGATTGATGTTAATTGCCCCGCAGTGGCCGACGGCGCTCAGAAGCCAGGCGCAAACGCACAATCAAACACCGACGCTGCCGGCGACGATCACGGCGGTGATGATTCAGAAGATGAAGCCGATGGTGCCGCTCCTGCTGAAGGAGGCGCCAAGAAAAAGAAGAAGAGAAAGCCCAAGAAGAAGAAGAAGAACCCTACCAGCCAGAGCGACCCTCCCCGAGTTCAGGTCAGCCAGCTCTTCCCTAACAAGTCTTACCCTCACGGAGAGGAGGTCGAGTACAAGGATGAAAATACCTACCGTACTACCGACGAGGAGAAGCGCCACCTCGATAACCTGAACGCCGACTTCCTTGCTGATTACCGCGAGGCTGCCGAGATTCATCGCCAGGTGCGCCAGTGGACCCAGAAGAACGTCAAGCCTGGACAGACCTTGACCTCGATTGCTGAGGGCATTGAGGATGGCGTTCGTGCTCTTACTGGACACTCTGGATTGGAGGAGGGCGACAGCCTCAAGGCTGGTATGGGTTTCCCCTGCGGTCTCAGTCTTAACCATTGCGCCGCGCATTATACCCCCAACGCCGGTAACAAGATGGTTCTGCAGAAGGAGGATGTCATGAAGGTCGATTTCGGTGTCCACGTGAACGGACGTATTGTCGACTCTGCCTTTACCATGTCTTTCGACAACAAGTACGACAATCTCCTCCAGGCCGTCAAGGAGGCCACCAACGCCGGTATTCGTGAGGCTGGTATCGACGCTCGTGTCGGCGAGATTGGAGGCGTTATCCAGGAGACAATGGAAAGTTTCGAGGTTGAAATCGACGGAACTACCTACCCCGTCAAGAGTATCCGCAACCTCACGGGCCACAACATTCTGCCCTACAGCATTCACGGCACCAAGGCCGTCCCCATCGTCAAGAGTAACGACCAGACCAAGATGGAAGAGGGCGACGTCTTTGCCATTGAGACTTTTGGCAGTACCGGTAACGGATACGTCCGTGACGATATGGAGACATCGCACTACGCAAAGCGAGGAGATTCTTCACACGTCGATCTGCGCTTGAGCTCTGCCAAGTCGCTGCTTAACGTTATTAACAAGAACTTTGGCACCCTGCCGTTCTGTCGCCGATACCTGGACCGCATTGGCCAGGACAAGTACTTGCTTGGAGTATGTAATACACGAACTTTATAGGATAACTAACTAACGTCCTTGCAGCTCAACAACCTGGTCAACGCCGGTATTGTCGAGGCGTACCCGCCCTTGTGTGACAAGAAGGGCTCGTACACCGCTCAGTTTGAGCATGTAAGTGAACCCCGGATGCTGGTATGCCTGTAACGATAACTGACATATTTTAGACCATTCTGATTCGACCCACCGTGAAGGAGGTCATCAGCCGTGGAGACGACTACTAGACAACATAACGAGAAAGATATGGAATTATACAGTGGCTGTAAGAAGGACTCTGAAATACGACTCTCCTCTTTCTATGCAGACTATATAATTGGATTAGGCTGAAAAAAATGATTTACGTTTAAACATACCTGCCTGCTAGTTAAAATATGTTTTGACTGTCTAGTACAGTATTTTTGTTCCCAATTATGCAAATGAGGCATCAAAGCATTTGATAGGATCGAGCTGATTACTGGCATTATGTGCCCAACCATGTAAGTTATGCGTTGTTACGTAGATTGCGTAGGTGTGACTGTTTCTGCAAGCAACATCCTGTCCTGAATTATGACGACTGGAAGATTCCGTTCGATTCTTGATGAAACATACAAGATGACATTTATCTCTTATCATTTGTTCTCCTAATCTGGTAATAAATGCATCGATTCCTGTACATTCCACAAGTATCCGTGTGCAGGACCCTGATATTGATATGATTTCAGACCGTGCTAATCCCTTCCCGATCTCGCACTCTCAAGTGACAATTGGCCAATGCTCGACACTTGATCACCAACGCTTAGCTTCATCGTTCTCCGGTTTTTCCCCATCATTGACGCACTCGCCACTCTGTGGCACAGTCACTCTCCTGGGTACCTATTTTGATGCACGAGACCAGAACTGTAGGTCCGACCTCCTCCTGCAGACCGGGCCAATCAAAACGACTCAATATCCCGAGGCTTTATCGCGATCGAGAGCCTTTTCCCTACAGCGTTAGTAAGCTACCATATCGAGTTAAGCTCAGGTATGCGGGTGTGCTCGGGCCCCAGAGCCGAAGGCCGGCGATAGCGAGTGAGAGTGCTTTTTTTCCCTTTTTCACATGGAATAATTTTGCAAGCGTCCCCAATTAAAAAGGCCGCATCTCCATCTCCGCCCATCGCCATCGCTACATCTTGCTCATCTTTACCCTCACTTCCGTCACGCTCCATCGCCACTGGAGATCTTGCTTAAGCCTTCGTTTCTGCGAGTTATATAACAAGGAGGAACCCTCGTTCTTTTCCACATCTTGGAATTTTCCGTTTATCAACTCAATCAGTTTACCTCCCCTCATTTTTCCATCAAAAGCTATCAGCTTTCCACACGAGAAAAAAAAAAGTTTGTGACTCCACCATCACACGCGAGCAACTTCGACACTTTTCCACACATCACACGACCTCGACTAGATCGTCACAATGAAGGTCTTCAGCAACAAGGTCACCTACAACTACTCCTGGGACGAGGTGTCCACAGCCAACTGGACAAAGTACGGTCCCTGGAACAACAAGTCTGAGCATGTCATCGCTGTCGACACTCTCTCCCGCGAAGTCGATCCTGCGACAGGCATCCTCCGCACCGAGCGTCTGATCACATGTAAGCAGACCGTGCCTGATTGGATCAAGACCATCATCGGAGGCACAGGAGACGAGAGCTTCATGTACGAGGCCAGCTACGTCGACCCCGTCAACAAAACAGTTACCATGGTTAGCCAAAACTTGACATGGAGCAACCTCGTCAACGTGCAAGAGGAGGTTGTCTACAAGCCCCTCGGCGACCACCAGACCCAGTTCATCCAGAACGCCAACATCACTGCTCTATGTGGTGGCTGGCAGCGAATCAAGAACAGCATCGAGGACACAATGGTTTCTCGCTTCCGCGAGAACGCCGTCAAGGGCCGTGAAGGCTTCGAGCGCGTCTTGATGATGAGTCGCAAGGCTTTTGCCGAGGAGAAGGCTCGCCAGGTTCTATAAGTTGCTTCCTTTTGTCTCTCCGCACTTATACGAATCACGTCTTCTTATCTCCGACATGCATTCCCTTATCTGCCAAGGATGGGGGATTTGTACACGACACAAAAATCTCCACTACTCACCGCTACAACCAACCACCACACTAACGACGACACGGCATAAACGGGCGCGACTTAAAAAAGGAGAAGAGGGGGAGAGCTTGCAGCATTTCATACGGAGTTTAGACGGATCTGGATTTTTTTCAAAAGTTGATACACAAAAAGAACAGGGTCTTTTGTTATTTGTTCAAAAAGGCATCACGCAATGAGGATGTCATCTTTTTTTACTTGTTTGGAGTTTTTCGGACTATACCCCCGGTCTATTAGACAGTCGAGAGCACATGGACCTCGAGGAAATGCCTCGGGTTCATCGCCTAGAACGGGCTTCTTGATGATAGAGTCACTGATTAGAATAATTAATCATGAAACCTATTAAATCAGTCATTTACTCATCGTTTCATCATCGTGACCAACATTTGGCATGTCTGGGGCATTACTTAATACCCGCTTAAGACTCAGCCGCAGCAATCAAAAAATAGATTTCCTTCATAATTCCTCGGCTGGACCGATATCACACACCATTCAAAATCACCCACCTCTACGTTCATCGCTTCATCACGGCCTTTGGCCGGCATTCGCTTTATCCAAAGCCGAGTCTTTCGTCTCTTTTTCCTTCATCCGTTCCCATCCGGCCGACAATGGCTGCAACCCCCTTTCACTTTTTCCCCCTTCCCCGCACCCGGCTGATGCGAAGAGGGTGGGTAACTAGGAAAGTTAAAAAAAGAGATGAGCATGGGATTTCGGGAATGCGATGCTTTGTTCCATGTTTAGATTCGGTCTGGGTCGAAACTTTGTTTAATACTACTTAGTCGAATGGGTTGGGTGAGTGAGATGATGTGGCTGAGAGATGCTGCACAGTATCAAAAGATCTCACTGTTACATAGTAGAAAAAAGAACCTTTGTTAAACAAGTCCTTCAATTTCGATCCGGCTCTGTAAGTTATCTGTTTATTCTGAGGCCCATCTGTCAAAGCTGCCTTAACCTACCTACACTCGGTACCTGGTAAATGTAGCTTTTCACATTGGCTATGACGTTAGCATTCTCTTTGGTAGAAAGCATCATCATGCATTGTAGTAAATCAACAGCATTAAATCTTCACTTTATTCTTCTATTATCCAAGTAAAAGCTGGCCTCAACTAGCAATCATGCTATTCAGTAGTGAGTGGCAGGCAGGATATGGCTGCCATTTAAAATTAGCATGAATGGAGGTATCCCTTCCAAACAGGCACTGCTATTTGTTCCTTTAGATCATGGTTTCATGCACAAGCTCAGCCATGGCCAAGACCTTTTCTTCTTCTAATCTACGCGCAACGATCTGAAGATTGACTGGTAGACCATGCACCAACGCAGCGTCATCTGGATAGTATTAATCAACTGTACCGACATATAAAGCTAAGTACTTACAATCGTCGTTGACAGACTTGCATAAGGGACTCAAAGGTTGATAGGAAGAGTCAAGCACATCGATATCCTTGTCAACATTGATTCCTGTTGGGAATGACACGGCGGAGTAGTCGACGACGTTGAACACGCCGGTATAAGCAACTGGGACGATTAGTATCAAACTTGCCAACAGGAGACAATACATACCATGTCTGATGGTTCCGTTTTTTCCGGTGCTGTAAGGAGTTGTTGGGCATACAATAGCATCGATACCCGCCTTGTTCCATCGATCTAGATAATGATTCTGGAACGCCGTTCGCTCAAGATGAAGCTTCCACATCTCAGAAGTGCTCAACTCTCTGGCAGTGCGATAGCCTTCCATCTCAGGCCTCCAAGGCTCGTCCGTTCGTTCAAGCTCCTTTCGAATCGTCTGTCCTCCATCCGCCAAAAACATGCGCGAGAGAAGCTCCACACCTTCCTTCTGGTCAACAGGATCCCATTCAACGATTGTGTGCCCAGCTGCTTCAAGCTTCTCCTTTGCGACTAGGAGGGCTCGAGTTACAGGCGGCGTGGGAAGGACCAGACCGTCGTGCCACATGAATGCTATCTTCAGCTTGTCGGGCAGCTGGGCTGGCCGCCAGGGGATGGGTAGACACTTAGGGTCTTCGAGCCAAGGTTGAGCGTCTATCACGATTTTGCTGTATAGCTGGATGTCTTGGATGGTACGTGCGAGAGGGCCGTTGACGGATTGGACTGCTTCTTGGCCGGGCATTCCCGAGCGACAGTTTCGGACGGGGAAACGGCCTGCTGAAGGTCTGATGGTGAAGATGCCAGTGCAAGCAGCAGGAATGCGCAGTGATCCTCCTGTTAACAGTGTAAGTATGCATTTCCAACGCTGCGGAGAGAATTCAAAATACCTATATCGGTGCCAACACCTAAGGGACTTCCTTTGAATGCTATAAGCGCCGATTCGCCGCCTGAACTTCCACCACTAGTAGTGTTCCTATTCTTGGGATTCACAGTTCGCCCAAAGGTGTTGTTGACAGACTCTGCGATCATCATGGCCGTGGGAACGTTGGTTTTGACGTAAAAGACAGCGCCGGCATTTTGAAGCAGTGTTGCCAACGCAGAGTCGGACTTGGCAGGATCGCCGACATGGGCTGTGAATCCGACGGTTGAGTCCAGACCTTGGAGGTTGAAATTATCCTTGAGGGAGATGGGAAGACCGTGAAGGGGTCCGATCGGTCTCCCTGTTTTGGAGAAGTGCTCGTCAAGATGACGTGCAGTTTGAATAGCACGATCAAAGCATGTCTCTGCTAGACAGTTGGTCTTCAAGTTGTTAACGGGAGAGCTGGATACGTTTTTTTTTTAATAGACGGGCGCTTACAAGTTGGTGAGCAGCTGCAGCCCTCTTACAGAATGCCCTGGTGACGTCTTCGGATTTTAATGTTCCAGAAGCGAGTTCTTGGAGGAGTTCTATGGCAGTCAGAGACGTAATAGTGAGTTCATCCTGTGTGAACCATCCTGATGTCTCTGGCCATTCCGTAACGTCTGCTTGCTCTGCAGGAGGAAGGAGATCTTGCGGGATGCGCCATTCTTGAGGGATAGATGAGTTGAGAGCCTCAATCTTCCTGACGCTGATGTCCTTCCATGAAGGAGTGGTGTCGAGCTTGGGTGTTTGGGTGGTGGTGGTGGTTGTGAGAGTCATGGCTTTTGTGTTTGTCTTGTCAAGCATACAATCAATGTAGTGAGTGTCTCAGGTCAAGAGCCAAGCGGAATCAACGGTGGCTTAAATCCAAAGCTGGACTATAACAAATCAATGTCGCAACTTTGAGAATCGTGATATAATAGATATCTTTCCTATTCGGGCTACTATCGACACGGATATAACGGGCTTGACACTAGTGGTTGATTGCTTTCCGCATAAGGAGAGTTGTTGATATTCGGCACACTTATCAAGATAGAGTGTTATGAACTGCAAAGATGGTAGTAAATCCGTATCAGACCTGGCTTGGCTTGGCAATATTATCAGCTCATCGTCTGCAGGACAAGGATTAGATGTCTTCGCTGAATACTTTTGTATCCGAACGTTTAGACCCCCTCTTTTAGTGTCTGACGCCTCGGTCAATGATGATGGGAGGTACAGCAACAAAGGAGCCGTGACACAATTACTGACAGTATCACTTAAACCAATGAACCAAAGTACCGGTATCTAGGAGCAATTGTATACAAGACTTGGCAGTTTCCGGGTAGCCGGGATACAAGTTTACCTATCAGATATCATCAATTTCTCTCTATCGCAGGAAAAAAAACATGGGGAATAAACAAGGATACCAACGATTCTTATCTGCAAGATCCGATAGATACATTGCCCAAAAGAGTAACCAACCAACCTCTCACTCTGAAAACGACTATCTCGTGTGACTGACTGTTAGTGTCCATCTATCTCCAGGTGGGTTCTAGCCTATCGCTTCCCCGCAAAATATGGCTTATCGTTCGGTAGATAAACTCAATCAAAAACTTCTACCGCGGTATCGGATGATAAACTATGGAACTAGACAAGACTTTATTCCCCTGCAAGGTGAGTTTTATTACCAGCCTTAGACTTGAGAATGGGAGTTTTTGACTGATTTGTTACTAGAATGAATGAATCGATCAAGGGTGGCTATCTCTAGCAAAAGCTGAACTGACTGGCCCCGGACTGCAAAAGATCTTCGGCGCCCTAGACCACTACCTATGCATGGCATGGGTCATGTATAAGTAGTCCAGCATAGTTCGCCTCTCATTCACTTCCAAGTCTTCGTCTCCATCTTCATCCATCGCCACCAGTCACAATGTTGTCAAAAGTGCAGGCGTATCTGCATGTGGACTATAAGCCAGGCGAGAGACGTCTGGTGCAAAAGATTGACTTTTTCATCTTGACCTTTTGCTGCTTGAGTTATCTTGTCAACTATGTACGCTTTCTTCGACACTCGAAAAGAATGATGCTAATCTGTTTGTAGCTTGATAGAAACAACATCAACAATGCCTACGTCTCCGGCATGAAAGAGGACCTTGGGTTCGAGGGAGATCAATTGAACCAGATCTTTACCTGCTTTACTGTCGGCTATGTCATAGGCCAGGTTCCTTCCAACCTCTCGCTTCAATACATCAAACCTCGCATCTGGTTCCCTCTCATGATGGTTCTCTGGGGTTGTCTCACAATGGTTACTGCCTCCGTCCAGAGCCCCAAGTCTATCATGGCAATCCGCTTCTTCCAGGGCATCTGTGAAGCATCGACCTTTGTCGGCACGCACTACATCCTCGGATCGTGGTACACCGAACGGGAACTGGGCAAGAGGAGCGGTATCTTTACAGCCTCTGGTTTGGCCGGCACTATGATTGGAGGTTTCATCCAGACGGGTATTCACTCAAGTATGGATGGAAGGAATGGCTTAACCGGTTGGCGATGGCTGTTCATCATTGATGGCCTCATCACTATTCCCATTGCTATTTACGGCTTCTTCCTGTTTCCCGACACGCCACATACAACCACCGCCTTCTACCTCACTGAGGAAGAGCGAGCTCTTGCCATCTCCCGTGTCCCTCCCGCTGAAGAACGTCCTCGCCTGACCTTTGGCTACGGCAAGATGGTCCTCACATCGTGGTTTTGGTGGGGATTTGTCATTCTCTGGATCATCGCTGGCGAGACTGAGTCCTTCAGTACCAACGCGCTGTTCGCCCTATTCCTCCAGAACCATCCAACCAACACATACACAGTCGCGCAGAAGAACAACTACCCAAGCGGCGTTCCAGCAGTTGGCATCGTGTCTACCCTGTTCTGGGCAACTTTGACGGATTTCCTCTCTGGCAAGCGATATCTTGTCGGTTACTTTATCGGCATCACTGGTATTGCAACGTCCATCATGGTGCTTGTCGCTTCCAGGGATCCGACCAACCCTGCGTCGACTACTGTTGTTTTCGCAGCTTACTATTGGGCTGGATCTGTGTACGCGTGCCAGGCCACTTTCTTTGCCTGGTGCAACGATACCATGCGGCACGAATCAGCCATGTTCCGCGGTATCGTCCTTGCTGGAATGAATACAGGCAGTAATGTCATTAATGCCTGGTGGAGCATAGTCTTTTACGGTGCTTCGATGGCTCCCTGGTTTATTGTAAGTTTCTCCTCTTTCCATAAACGTAGTTCTCATCATGCAATATTAACTTTGTTATTAGCGAGGAATGTGGGCAATGATTGCTTGTAGTATCGCCATGGTTATCTGGTGTGCCGCTTTGACTTGGAGGACTCAGAAATATCTGGCGCAGTCGACTATTGCTTGCGAGAGGCAAAGCCTGGAGCACGAGAAGCATGAGGTACCTGGAAAGGAGGAAGCCTGAGTTAACATTTATTGTCTTAATTCTTTGTGGCAACGGACCATAGAGCGTTATGTGTGGAGGAGCAAACTACAAGTACTATTAGCGGCAGCAGTCTTTTATTGCAATTCATATTCAAATTGATGAGTGTCATAATGTTTTATTCACTTCAGTTCACTATGAATGTTTACATCTCCTCCCTATCATCATCCAGATTGACCACTAATGTTTCTTCCAAAGAGTAAATAGATCAACCAAAATAAACGCCTAAAATGAATCCCGAAATGTCCCTTGGAGTGTGACCATTCACCCCCATAATAAACTGTGGTATCTCTTACAAAGACCCAGATTCTGTCAATAACGATCGTTGTGAAACGTATGATGTCCCTTGTATGTAACGATTGTGACCTTTTTGTGTATAAACTCCGATAAACCCATGTTCTATCGAGAAAAAAAGAAAATATGTAATTAAGAAATGAAAATCGTGAAAAAGAAACTTGTTCCGTGGCTTGAGTGTGGTTTAGCCATAGAACCAGTAGAGGGTTGTGTACGAGGTGCTATCGACACCCTTGGCCTTGCAGCCATGAGAAACACCACCGGCAGTCAGGACGCGGTAGACGTATGAAACTCCAATACTGCCGCCAGCGTCACCGAGGTAGAGCCAGTCAACAGCACCAGTTCCTTCAGGACCAACAGGGGCAGAAGCGGGAGCCTTGATTCCGTCGAGCTTCTTGCAGATGAGGAGCTGGTTGGCTGCGTCGAGGTCGAAAGTGGGAACGCCAGCAGCATTGAAATAGTGGTGACCAAGGTAAGGCAAGTCCTTGCGTAGACTCTCAAGCTTGAAAGATGACTTGGCGGGGAAAGGGTTGGTGAGGGAAGCTCCGACACCGTTGTCGTTGAGGTTCAGAGGGATCTTGCCCGTGTTGAGAACATCGGATGTGAGAGAAGACCACTTGTCTTTGTTGAGAGATCCAATGCCTTGACCCGGGTAGAGGTGAGTGACATCGTAGAGGACAGCCAGAGCACCCTGGGCTGCAGGCGTAGCAGCGGCGTCAGCGCAAGTGTAGTTTTGAATGCCGAAACCAAGGGCGATGTGCTTCAGAGTTGCGCCTTGAGGAGGGGCGGGAAGTTCGGTGGCTGTGTTGGCATGTTAGTGAGACTGAAGCTTATGTATAAGAAAAGCTAATTGGGACTTACCACCACCGTTGACAGGAAGGACAGGCGTGGGCTTTCCGGGTTTGCAGCTGGAACCATGGTTCTTTAGAGGTGAAGCCAAAGCCAGAGCAGCAGAGGCAAGGACGAAGAGGGAGTTGACGAGCATGTTGATGATTTGCTTGATTGGGTCAAAGTACAAGTTAAGAGCCGAATGCAACTTTCTGAGACGCCGGACTGTTCAAAAAGAAGATGGTGTCGATCTGGTCTTTCTTAGAAGGGAATCTGAAACTTAGAAGACGACCAAACAGCTAACAGAGAACCAGAAAGATGCAATGTGATAAAGAAGCACAATGGAAGAAATTGGGCGGAAGAGCGCGGTCTTGTTATACAATTCGCGGCAACAAGAAGCACAAGGGCGGCAATGCTAATAATAAACGCAAGGAGCAAGGGGGGGTCAAAGACTCTTAGTGGACCAAAGGGACGAGAGGCGTTTCCACCTGGGCGCTTAATAAATATGGGATGGGGGGTTCTTTTGGTGTGGGTGTGATGGTGGTTGTGTGTTGTGCAGGATAGGGAAGCGGGGATCTTTTTAAGATGAGAGAGAGAGACAGGAATAGATGAGGAGAGAAGAGATTGAAGTAGTTGAGAGGTGGTAAAGTTGCTTTGTAGTAGTAGTTGTTGTTGTCATCAATCAAAGAAGAAAGGGAGGATATTGAGAGTTTATATAAAACATACAAACATCAAACACTCTCAAGTCTCAAACTGCGCCTTGAACTTTCCCCATACAAGGCAGAGTAAAGTCACTGTAACCAACACCTAACAAAACACCTGTTCTCTCTCTCTCTCTCTCTCTCTTTTGCTCAAGCGAGCGATGTGCAGGCAAGGACTAGGCCTCGAAACGCGGGACTGTTCCCTTGTAAGTCTGACCCTTGTAAGTGGAGTGCAACCCTTTTCGCTTGAGAGAGGGACGCCTCGTGCGGTGGACGGGCGGCCGCGTTGAGAGGCGACCCTAGCGCGAGAGTATTCGCAGGGATAAAAATGATATAGTTAGTACTTGATACATCCATCCATTCTTGGTCCGTAAGCGGAGAGATGCTATTTTTTCATTTTCACTGCCTATGAATATCCATTTGTTCTTCCATGGTAGGTATACAGATAGATAATAATAATGGTGTATTGGAGAATTGGCTAAATCGATGGGTTAATTGGTTAATTGTTTAGTGTCTCATCGTTTTGTTTTATCAGAGTCCCATGTTCTTAGGAGGATCATATTGATGAAACACCGTCTCAACCCCATGGACTATCATCTGAACTTTTCTTCCCTTCCCTTCCCCTTCTCTTCTAGGTACTCTTTACAACTGTATCATCCTTGGCAGATGATCGGACCTAGCAACTCCCGCCCTGCGCCCCCCTCAATACCAAGACACAGATCCCCCGATATATTAGACGGTCAATATTAATAGATCCAACAAGACACGGCCACGATGTTTTTTCCTCTTCGTCTTTGTTCTGAGTAAGATATTAATGGAGCCCCGCTTACTCTATTGCATGAGCCAAGGGTGGAAACAAACGAATCCGATATCCGGGGCCAAGGTTCCAGGATCTTGATCTACCTACCTATTTAATGTATTGCAGTTATCGAATCTCTTACAGATACTGTACCGTACTGTAACTCTCACCTGAAGAAGAGGTGCATATTCTCGAGGCAAAAGCTAAAAAGCAATGCCACATACTAAAAGAAAAGAGACAAAAATCCAATTTATCTCAAACATTGCGGACCTTGTCAAGCCCCCAGTCAGGTCAGGTTTCTAGTTTCAGCTGCCATTAAACAACGCTACTGCAGACGAAACAGCCGAATCACTTTGTTTTCATTTCCACTGCATTTTTTCCCCCTGTTTAATTGAATGAATGCGAGTTTTATTAACTACCTACTTGCGATAACTAGTCGACTCATCGAGGGGGGACAAAGAAAAGCCCAACAAGAAATTACACGCTCACAAACGCTTCTGTATGTCTGGTTGGTTCATTCTCGCGCAACTCTGCAACCTTGAAATCCTACCTTACGTAGTTAGACATATAGGTAGGTAGTAATGTACATTGTACTGAAGACATCCTAGCTGGACCGCGACCGTTGCAATGGGCTTGCGGCACAGAAAAGAAAATTGACCTTCTCTTTTCAATTCTTCGAGACTTGAACTCTTACAGTTTAGTTTCAGTCTCTGCCTCAATTCCTAAAGGATCCAGTTCCCTTTCTTAGCTTACGGTACCGTACAACCTTGGCTTTATCGATATTTCAACCGGTCAGAGTATCATTTGTCTATTCCCTTCTCGAATTGGTTTGGAGGTCGGGTGTGGGACACGAGACTCTCTATACACTCTTTCAGCCGAGAGTTTGTGGCACATGGAATTCAAGTTTGCCTACCCGATACAGTCTAAAGTAAAACATGTTTGTTACTGTACGAATCTGTCAAAAGCTAGAGCTTGGCAACTGTTGGTTGGGAGATAGATTGTCTACCTACTCATGCAGCTTTTTCTTGGACGCATACCGCTTGTTGGACATGTGTCAGTTGCTGGACATGACAGCGCTTGAGATGGTCACTTCATGTTGGCCATACCGACTCTCCACAAGGCTGAGTAACTCTTTCTTTATTCCCATCCTCTTTCCAGCTTGTTGGTTGTGATGCCCAAGTGGCAGTTGGTAGTTTAGACGCTATCAAGGCAGATTCTACCCAACAACCAACTCCTTGTTAGTCAGAATGAATGAATTACCAACAATCTATATTCTCTTCTGATCCTAGCAGATGATATCATAGTTTATACACTTTACTTGATCAACATGCAATGCACTGTCTTTATTGCATTCATTTGAGGCCTTATCACCTCAGGTTGTATCCGCTTAATGCGGCCCCACATGCCATGACATCGGCCTAGCGACCGCCAAAACATGACCGACTCCGACTCTCTTCATCCTCCTCCTCCGTCTCCGACCGTCTCCATTTCCATTCTCCGCCCCGGCCGTAGCCTCCCGGCATCAACAATCGCCCATCATGTCTCGCCGACCTCCCAAAGGCGAGTACATCGAGACCGTAAGCAGCTTTCATCTCCTTTTCTCCCCTTTCCACTCTAATCATACTGACTGATGCATTTCTATAGGACACAGGTAACAAAGTTGCCCGTAAAGCCGTCCTCGTCGGAACCCAAAACATCATGCTGGGCGGCAAAACCGTCATCCAACCCGAAGTCATGATCCGTGGCGACCTCGCCCGTACCGTCACCGCATCTTCATCTGCCGGCGCGCCTGCCAACAACACAGCCGTTGCCATAGGCCGCTACTGCTTCCTCGCACGGGGCGTCCTGCTGCGTCCACCAGGCCGCATGTACAAGGGCGCCTTCACATACATGCCGCTGCGTATAGGTGACCACGTATTTGTTGGCCAGGGAACTGTCGTCCAGGCTGCAGCGGTGGGAAACCATGTGCAGATCGGAAAGGGTTGCACTATCGGCGAGTTTGCGATTCTCAAAGACTACGTTCAGGTCCTTGATGGGACCATCGTGCCGCCCAATATGGTCATTCCAAGCTTTTCCATCGTTGCGGGCCAGCCGGCGAGAGTGATTGGAGAGATTCCTGAGGGAGGACATGAGGAGTTTGAGTTGAGAGATATGTACAAAACTGTTGGAAACAATCCTCAACCTCCGGCGTCTTGAACATGCTCGACACTTGTTGAACAAAACCGTTGTGGACCTTTTCAAGCATACTGGATGGAAGGTATATGCATCGCACGATAGGATATGGGGACCAAGATCAGGTTTACCCCAGACGATAAGAGCTAGCTGGGCCGCCTTATAAAGGGAGGGTGCATCTACGCTTGAACGATGATCAAGGACAAGGCTCGATCCAGGACCTACTTGGAATGACGGCACTCTCATCGTTATCCGCACCAAGGAACTTGTGCCTCCGCCAGAACCTCAAGTTTCTTGCTCAACCCTCCCAGGAACCAACCGCTAGCTATTGACGATGCACTACCAGCATTCAACCCAAACGTATGATGAGATGAAATGGGAGGTGGAAACAGCCAATTGCTTCATATTTTAGTCAAACGTTCAATGATACCCTTTTGCCCTTTTGCGCATTCTCTATTGAAACCATCCCTTTGCACTCGTGGTTTTGGTCGTTTGCCAGTAAAGATTCGTTTACAACCCCGCTTTACCTCATTGTTATCAAACGGCATTCTGACCCAAGATATCGGCATCACTCTGAATGACACTCGGAAGTCTTTCAGAATCACGTTTGATAACAACGGAGCCCGTTGAATGAAAGCGTTTGATTCACTTTGGCTATTCTCATACAGCCTATATCGTCTGCTTGTTCAACTATATAAAGGACGAAACCTCCACACGACTTCATATCCAATTCTTCAGTCTGACACTCTTCGTCCCTAAGTGTGCCGTTCTACCCTCCTTCGCTTGGAACCCGAGATCATCAAGACTACACCTCAATCGCCCATCCAATCATGGCACCCCCTCCCGAGCTTCCCAAGAAGCTCGTCACCATCACCCCCCCTTGGTGTGAGGGTGCGGAAGCAGCCAATGCCCTCGAGCCAGTCCCTTCCCCCTTTCCTCTCACCGTTCCTCACTCCACGCGACGTCACACTCGTCTCCATGACGAGCTTCACGACATCGATGAGCTCGAAAACCGTGCTCTGAAGAACCGCGTCGATCTTCTCTGTGCCGAGGTCATCTACTGGCAGGAGAATGACACGCAGACTCTTCACGGTCTTTCCAAGACCATCGTGATCAAGTACGGTGAGACCGCTCTCCGTGTCATCCGCCGTATCTGGGACCTTCACCTGGTCTACAACCACTCCCCCAAGATTCCCGGCAACGACCCTGGCCCTTTTGACCAGAGCACCTGGCTCGCCACTATTCGCGACACCGTGCTCTATCGCATGCACGTCAAACTCCTTCGAAACCAGCTCGACAATGCCCTCGCTGCCTAGTACGCCGAGGATTACAAGGTTGTCAACCACGACGTAGCCAAGAAGGGAATCTACATCACCGACGTTCTCGTCCAGGAGCACCGCGACCGCGTTGAGCGTGCTGCCAAGGAGAAGGAGGTCTTCACTGCCATGTTCGAGGAACTCACTCAGGAGAACCTCATCGAGCTTCCTGGCTTCAAAGTTACTGCTCTCGGAGTCGCACCTCTTTTGGCCCTGCGCCTATGCGGTGAGACCGTCGAAGAATTCTACCAGACCTCCGACGAGGAGGAAAACATCCTCGAGAACGATGATGAGAGCGACATGCGCTACTACCAGGCTTTCCAGCTTTGGCACATCGCTGCTCGTGCTGCCATGGGCTGGGAGCCTCGCCGCGTCGGAACTACCCAGGGCGTTCTGCACATGTACTGCAGCGACATCCTCCGCCGTCGCAAGATCGAGAAGCGCAAGCGCAACTCTGCGCTGCGACACGAGCTCGAGGCTATCCTGGGAGACACTCGTGGTAATCAGATCGGGTTTGGCAGCGAGGCCGAAACGCAGCACGAAAGCGAGGAAGAGACCTCTGACAATGAGGAGGAGAGTAGCTCTGACTCCGACGATTCCGATTCCGATGAAGAGGACAGCTCGGATGATGATCGTCCTATCTTCGGTCACTACGTCGATTAAGCGGTTTAACCCTGAATGCAGCAAACTAACCTCGACACATGCGCGCAGCAATTATGTCGAATGAGCGGCTTACTTCTTGGAAGGCAATCAACAGCGAAGATGACCAATTTTCTCAACGAAGTGAATCAACCGTGAAGTCTATCTCGAGGCTCCCAGCAAAGGAAGTCAGCCTCGAAGGTCTATCACACGATATCTAATGGACAACGAACAAGGTCAAGGGGAATTACTCTACTGTATCTGGTTGCTATATCATGAATGAAACACTGGCTTTATAATCTCTTCTGAGCATAAGTGATGTCTCGAACGTAACTAAGTTGAAATGTCCCCCTTGAGATTTACAGCAGCACGATGTCTCTGGCCCAATACGGGTTACAGACTGAATGAAGCACCCTGTTCCTACCGGTTAGTCTTTAAACACTACACAGGGGACACTACTTCAGTTCTATACGGCATAACAAATCACGAAGCTCAATGTAACAAAAAAAAAGAAATATAGTATTGATATCGTTTCTCATTCAGAAAAACAGATGATGAAAATGAAGACGGGGGAACGCTTCTTTACCCTCTCAATGCATATAAGGGCACCTAGGCCTGCTGAAGCCAAAAGCGTTTGTCCTTCTCTTCTCATTTCAGGCATTAAATCCTTGAAAACCACCAAAACTCATCCGTGTTTCCTATACTTAAGATGTATCTTTCATTTTAAACCAAAGCATGCCGTCCTTGATCCTCTAGGATATCCCTTTTCCGACTCTTGCACTTTGTATAGCAGCTCTTATCTTCGAGAAGCATCCAGGCCTCCTTGAAGATCTTGCTCAAGTCCGGTATTACCGTGACCAGCATACTCCTGTGGTCGAGGGTCTTCAGCAGTCCATTGACCATTGCCTTGGGGCAGGGGAACAGGAACACCCTGACCCTGAAGACCTCCACCACTTTGGCCAGGGACTGTGCGGACATTCTGTCGGAATCGATGAACCTCATCCAGGATCATGCCACGCATCTGGCCAACATCCTCAACAACCTCAAAGTCGAAGTTGAACGTGGTGGGGCAGTCGGGCTCGTCTGAGGCATCGTGCCAGATGTGCAGGTAAGGGTGCTCGAGAGCCTGCTCTACGCTGATACGGGATGAAGGGTCGAATGCGAGCATCTTATCGAGAAGATCGAGAGCGTCGGGGTTGGCCTGAGGGAACAGGCTGGGGAAAGGCTTCTTGGGCATGAAAGGCAGGTTGCGGACGTATTCCTGGGCACGGGGTGAGCCGATACGGGAGAGGGTTTCCTCATTGGGGGTTCCGAGGATGTGAAGAATCTGGTTCAGCTGGTCGACGTAGTCACGACCCTTGAAGAAAGGTCGACCGCCCAACAGCTCAGCCAGAATACAACCGACAGACCAAACGTCAACTGTATCGAGTCAGTAAGCCATATCACAGCAACGTTTGCTTTCGTTCACACGTACTCGCTTTGGTGTAGCTCTGGAAGCTCAACATAATCTCAGGTGCACGGTACCATCGAGTAGCGACATACTCGGTCATGTATCCAGCATTCTCCTCAGGGTCGACCGAGAAACCTCGAGCAAGACCGAAATCGCAGATCTTGAGCTCGCAGTCGGCATTGACTAGCAGATTTCCAGGCTTGAGATCTCGGTGCAGAACATTGGCGGAGTGGATGTACTTGAGTCCGCAAAGAATCTGGTAGATAAAGGATTGAAAATGGGCGTCGGTAAGAGGCTGGCCAGAACGGATGATAGCAGCCAAATCACATTCCATCAGCTCTATGCTGCGTTAGTTTATTGTTCGTTTTCTTCTCTTTCGGAAAGGTATCGCCACTGACCCTCGTACAAATAGGTCTCGTTGAAGTTATCGGGTCGAGGAATGTCCATGTCATACAAACATGTGATCTGATAGTGAAGATATCAGCATACGCGTCCCTTGTATGGTGCGCCGAGGCAGAAACTCACGTTGCGGTGACCGCGGAAATGTTGGAGCAGCTTGATCTCGCGCAGGGCGCGCTTGGCCAAAATCTTCTTGCTGAAAACATTGGTGACCTTCTTGATGGCAACGCCCTCGTTGGTTTGGTTGTTGACAGCGGCACTGAGAGGCGGGGCTATCGTCAGCAACTGCGGCGGGGTAGAAGACGAGACAAAAGGGTTTCGAGTCGCAGCACGAAGAACAGAAACTAGTGCCACGAGCAACAAGATGCGCAAACTCACCAGACGATACCGTAAGCTCCCTGTCCGAGCTCCTTGGTGACAGTGTAGCGCTCGTCGACGACAAAGTCTTGGTTAAAGACCTTGAAGACCTTCCGTCCTTGTAGATCGCCCATAGTGTATTGTGTGGTGTTGTACGTGCGGGGCAATAAAAGCTTCGAATGCGACCAGGTTTTAGAAAAGGAATATGGCGCTCCGTACGAAAGGTGAGGACTTATAGGTGGGGTACGGTATATAGAGAACAAAAAGAAGCAATGCAGTAAGAAGGACAAAGACAAAGAAACTGTCAGCGCGTCTCTTGCGATATATGTATGGAGGTAGGTACCTGACAGATACAATTGCTGGTTGGTTCCTTGCCAAGATGGGTTGGGTCGAGCGAGGGGGGAATGGGTAAAGAGCTCCCCTCAGCTGTTTCTGCATCGGCATCTGCCACTGGATTGGGCGAACCTGACCCGGGGTTCTCTTTAGCAGGGGGCCTTCAGGGCTGTTGGAAGGATCCACAGTGGCCCGAAGCCGCTAAACAGCAGAACGTATGGACCCCGCAGGAACACAAGTCACCGCCTTGTGATGTGGCTGATTTGCTCGAATAGAGCTCCACAAGGCCTTTGACCAATTGGCGTCTCAATCTACGTAGCCGCGCGACAACGACCCTTGCTTCAAAGTTACAATAATGCAGACAACGGCTCGGCTTCATCTTGTTGGAAAAAGGGGAAATTCCTCGTATCGAACGCCGAGAGGACGCAAAGTCAAATTTGATGATTTAAGGCTTGCACCGCTTTTTACGAGAGTTTATCTATAGACCGTCCGTAATCAATCATATCGTGGAGTCTAGATATTGGATTACCTTAGCTTACCTAGACATTGCCAGCCGCAAGCCACGCTATGGGGGCTGAGTTTCAAAAAGATGGTCAGCATCTCATCCAATCTTACAGCACCAAAGTATCTAAAAGATCCGCCTCACGTAAAGCCTCCACTAATAAGAGATCCAATCCATCAATCCGCCAGTCTTTGTCTTCTTTGGCTCCGGCATCACCGATGCACAACTACGCAACATGTCAGAGTCAACATCAACGGTCGACTGTATATGACGATGTCTATCTTGCAGCCCAAGATCGAGGCCAGCCACTAGGCCGCTGCATTGTCAGCCCAGGAGGCATAGGGCTGAAGCTTGCCAAGTGGGACTCGACACATCAGAGGTTGCAACTTTGGTAAATCGACTCTGGTCGCTCTTTTGCTGGCCTGGCAGCTTCGCAGTATGTCGGCGAACCGAGGAGCCGAAACCTGAGACAATCATGTGGGATCGACATTAAGCATTGATGAATAACCTCTAAATTAATCGAACCGTCTTGCTGGGAATACTCAGCCAATTATCATCAACTTTGATCAAATGTCAAGAATAATCTAATCTACCCGGTCCGTCTCTAATAAGTTTTCTGTCCAACCGTAACCCCCCATTCCTTGACCTCTGTATATCATACAGGCATCGGGTATTATATCTCGTCCACATCCTTGTCTCTATGCGCTAATCCTGGTTTACTCTTCTCCAAAAGTCTCCTTTATAAAGTTCTTAGAGAATCGTGTACACTGCTCGTAAGCCTTGGAGAAACCATCATTTCCACCGTAGTAAGGGTCATTCACGATCTCGGGTCGCTTTGTGCCGCTGAACTCTCCGAAAAGCATCACCTTGGCAGTGGAGTCGGGGTTGTTCTTCTGTAGTCGGAGAAGGTCTGAGAGGTTTGATCGGTCCATGGCGAAGATGTAGTCAAAGGTAGTGAAATCGCTCGGGTGGAACTGTAACATCGTGTGAGTAAGTTGAAAGGTAAATCCGCCAATGGCTGAAGAAAACGTACGCGCCGTGCGAGATGATCATAATCGTTAATACCATTGGCTTCGAGAGTAGCCATGGTTCGATCATCTGGGGGTTCGCCGCTGTGATAAGCGGCTGTAATAGAACGGTTAGCAGACTGAAGTACGAGATTTGATCAGCAAAAAAAGTGTATTCGTACCCGTGCCGCAAGAGTCGATGCGCCCAATCTTGTCTTTGAGATTCGGCTGCTTAGCGAGGTTCTGGAAGATGCCTTCAGCCATGGGTGAGCGGCAAATGTTGCCGAGACACACAAAAAGGACGGATATTTGGTCAGGCATTGTTATTGTACCGTGCTGAACTGTAGTGACGATACGATGGAACGAAACAAAACAAATATGATTTTCGTAACGGATCGCAAGTTAAATAGGAGGGAAAAGCTAAGAGCGAGTAAGAAAGAACCGAGATACTGATGGTCGGTCGCAATGACGTGCCCGGCCCGATGCGCATAATCTAATCTGCCCCGCCATCTGAAATTCCATGCTCGGGAGTGGATGGTTGGAGGGGCAGAGAGTCATGGTACCGAGAAACAAAGGCCAGAGCGTGGTTGTAGAGCGCTATTGAAACGGTGATATGGACAAGCCTGGTATAGTAGAACCAAACTACGGCACCTAGCGTGGAGCACTATTTCCCCGGGTTGTTTTATCCAACAACCTATATCCTTGCTATTGCCAGAACATCATGATCGTGAGCAGCTCAGATGCTGTCTCTACCCCAGCTTAGGCAATGGACTCAGGAGGAAACTCTGCATCCAATTTTTAGGTAGGATATAAATAAACGACCTAAGAGGAGCCTCCAAAATAGCATAAACTGACCATATAATTTCATTCTTTAGGTTTGTTTCAGCAGCCAGGTTTCCTTCTGACAGGATAGGTATACAGTAGGAGGAAACTCAGACCTCGACTTGAGGTATGGAAACTAGACAGCCTGACACTGTAACTAGCTGATCTAATCTGGCATGGCTTCGCTAGCCTGGTTTGTCTTTGTAGCCAACACGACCAGCACAGTATCGTACAACAACACGTGCTCTCGTGCTCAGCTGGCGTCCAAGACCCCTGCCAAGATGGCTTTCTCGACGCGTTCTTATTGCTAGAAACGTGCAGGCATCGTGACTCAACTCAAGCCATCGGTTCAATGTCTCTCCATTTCTGACAGCCGGCGGTCAAGTCTAAGAGCGTGAACGAGCGTGAATGGAAGTCAAATATGTTGTAAATGGGCTATAAAAAGGAGCATCGTGCCTCCATAATCCCAGTGGTATAAACCATCATCGTCACTCTTCACTTATCATTGTTCTCACTTTGACTCTCAACAGTATATCCCACCATGTCTGATTGGAAGCCCCCAGCCTTTGGTACTCCCATCTGGATGGGTATCCCTGCCAAAGACGTGACTCGCGGTTGGTCCTCTCAGCATACACCATGCCTGAATCGTCACTAATACGAGCCTGCAGCCTCGGAATTCTACAAGGCTGTCTTCAACTTCTCCTATGCGGAGAGTACCGATAAGCATCCCAAAGACCAGCTCATGAAGTTTGACTTCAACCCAAGCCTTGGACTGACAGGCGGCATTCAGAAAGCCCCTGATCACACTGGAAATTTTGCTCCTGGAAAGGGGGGTATATGCATTTACTGGTTCGTTGAGAATGTTGACGCCATCGGCTCTGTCATTGAGAAAGCTGGGGGCAAGATGCTAAGTGAAAAGGAAAAGGAAGGCGAATATGGTTTGTACCGATTCTTCGAGGACACTGAAGGATCCATTGGCGCTGTATATCAAATGGCTTGATTAAAACTGGAAATGGGATTGAACGGTAACACGGCCATCATTGAGGAACCATATGAAGCATAGCCTCTACATCATAATCCTTGCAAGTGTAATGATAACTTTTGAGTAATACTGCACTTTGGTGATGCCGAATCATCTGACACCATCTACGTCCCCTCTTTAACAAACTCGCACATCGTCCCTCAATACACTACGTGCTGTATCGAAATGCATAGTCTCTTGAGTCTGTGAGATCTAGGCGTTCAGACATACCCATGGAAGTATCATCTCTTCCGTCTTGTCCTCCGACTCCCAAGATCCAGCGTCGTATAGCAGTATCTCGATCACTCAACTGATCACGGAGCTTATTTTCTCCCTTGACAATGTAAAGGTATGTGATCAGTACAACCATCAGTGAAGACCAACTGAGGATGGTATAGAGAAACCCATCGAGATACCGTGAGCCGCCCTCCCCTCCCCACACCTGCGGTGCTATGATGCTCCCAGTGCTGTATGCAATGAAGAACCCTGCACCTACAATACTCTTTTTTGTGTTGCCCCTGACGTTACTGGCCAGGAGGCCAGCGCATGAGCAGAGAGGTGCAGTGTAGCACGTTGCTAGCCATGTCGAGGCCACAATAACCCAAGAGCAATCATCGTGGGTATCACCGGAAAAGATGAAAAGCATTATAGAACCGGACAAGGGTACCAGGATAAGACACATAGCTGTGTATATCCGAGTGTTGGGGAAGAACAGGGGGACGAGAGCTGAAACCCAAGAGGTGATGAAGTTCAGTAGGCCAGCAGGGAGACCAACAAGCATCGAATCGAATCCGGAGAAGCCGACTCTCTCAATGACCATGGAGGAATACTGACATACATAGTTAGCATACTTCAATAACAGGTGTCGGAGGGGATTGTTTGTCACCTTTGTAATAGGATTGGCGGACGCTATGAGAAACGCCATGAAGAGGTACAGCCATGACAGGGGTGAATATAGAGCTTCACGTAGCTGTCCAGAGTCAAATTTCCCATTATCACATGTGGCACGATCGATGGCTAGCCTCTTCGTAGCAATTTCCCTCTCCCGCTTGTTCAAAAACCACGCGGTTGCAGTGTCCACGGGCATCATAACCACGAACAGAACACCGAAGAACAAAGTGCATCCCCCAAAGACAAGAAACGTGACCCTCCAGCTACGAATCTCCATATTCAAATTACCAAGGGCGTACATGAACAGACCCCCAACTATCTGGCTAATTCCATTCATTGATAACCACGTCGCAACACGCATCGGGTGTTCGTGTTGACGGTACCAGGTGGAGGTAAGGATGATAAAAGCAGGAGATACGGCAGCCTGGGCGAAGCCTAGTAAGAAACGACAAGCAGCAAGGCCTTCAAAGTCTCGTGTTGCTGCAGTGCACATCTCCATGATACCGCAGACGATAATTGTAGCGCCGATGAAGCGCGTGATATGGAAGCGACTGAGGATGTAGGCAGCTGGATACTGCGAGATCAACTGACCAACATAGAATAATGAGACAGCTATAGAGAAATCTCGGTTTGTGAGATCCAGATCCTTTACGAGACCAAAGACGGCGGTGTAGTTGATCGAGTTTCTATCGATATCTATAATCTAGAAATCAGTAAAGCTCAAGGTGGAGAGGATGGGCTGCAAATGTCACATTGGAAGAAGTAAACAACAGCCATGATAGGCATGATAAAGAGGTCTAGTTTCTTCACTAGCTTCTTCTCCTCTTTGCTGTCGAACTCTTCGGGAATAGTAGCAAGCTCATCTTGTTGGCGTCCAGGTTTCTCGCTTTGTGCATCATCCTCTCCTATGGCTCCGAGGCTCGTTGTTTTTTCAGCCGAAGACATAATAAATGCTGCAAGTGGTATTGGTATGCCAGTAGGGAATACTTGAGACAAAGAGCGGAAACACCTTCACTAAAAGACGTATTGAAGGAGAGAGGTTGGAATAGATAAGTCAAAGTTGTGGTTGGATTGGGCGGTCGTTCTTTGTATCAATGTCGGTTGAACTGGGCGCTCTTGCTCTGCTCAATACGACTTGAGCCAATCTGAACACCATCAGTTTTCGGAAGGAGCTATTCAGCGACTGTGCAGCAGAGTTGGGGAACTGCGTAGAGGTTTTGAGACAATCAATAACATTGTGTTGCGCCTCATTGCCTTACTATGTAGATGTGTTTTTTTGGTTTAACTTTTCAATATAGGGCATCATACTCCGATTACTACACAATGACCTGATTTTGGCTTGATTGACGAGCCCTCGTCAATAAAAGCTTGATATCTGTACCCTAGGATAAGCTTTTAACAAAGCATGGCATGCCTTACCAGCTTCCTTCCTTTTGGGACTCATTGCCTTACGCTATCGATTATAGCAAGGGATGTTTCCAACGGGAGTATTGGTTTACCACATTCAGTCCGACGACTTTATAAGTATTCCGCAGACATCACTATCAATCACTGTGAGCAAAATAGTTGGAACCTTGAATTCTTCGTTTCCTTAAGACTTTTCGTATTCAATACAAGAGAGGGGATGCCACATAAAGTAGAGGCGCCGTGTCGCTGCACGTATTTCCGTCCCCTCATCAGCTGGCCAAATCCAGCACAGGCTGCTTGCCTCATAGCCTCCAAATTTTCATATTCTCTCCTCCTCAGATATCCCGACCCAAAAAAAAAAAGACACATTGCGCCATGCTCAGGTGAAAAGCAATTATAGTACATTGAGCGCACACAGCTCATCCGACAGGGCTGATTGAGAATCGTTTCCAGATATTCCCTCATGAGATCGTGCTGCTCCAAGGCCGTCGCCGTTCGTTGTTACAGTTGAATCGTATCGAAAGAAATGCTCAAGCAAGTTGACGCTGACGTTCCCTTCTTATCGTCTCGAGGACGCCCATCACACCGTTGTTGCGTAGGCGCTCAAGGACCATTTTCATGCCGTCGCGGCTTTTACCCATCTGATCCTGAGTCTTAGTAGAGGCGATACTCTCGATACTACGCTGGATGCCTTTTGTGCCCCAGCTGCCGATGATACCGTTTTTGAACCAGCCGTCCTCTTGAGCTTGCCCCAGCTTGCCCCGAATCTTGTCTCCAATTCTCGACCTGAATTGAACCATAGTCGTCACAGCGGTCTCGTTAGGATTCTGGACTGTTCCCTCATTGGGGACGTTGAACTCTTGCTTCTCGATGACAGAGAGTACACCTGTGAAGTTGAGGTTTCGGCTCTCGGTCTTCATCCAACCCTCCTTGATATCGACAACGCTCGTCTCCAGGATATATGAAGCCTTGTCGCCAGAGCCACCACCAGTGACACTGGCGGGGAGTAGCTTGTAGACAGCACCAGGCATTCGACTCTTTTTCAGGTGGATGCGAGTGGTGTGAAGTCGTTTGGTTTTCGGGTCGACATAGTTCTCAATGGTGTCAGTACTGAGGACATGGGCGGCGAAGGGATTAAGCTGAGGAGACGAGTATCGGAGGAAGTAGGCGAGGGTAACGGTAGGGAAAGGGTGGGAGTAGGTATGGTTTGTGGTGTGAGTGAGAACCATCGTCGCGAATTGAGCAGATGCTGCTTGTTAAGAAAAAAGAATTGTATAGAAAAGTGCAGAAGATGAGGGTCCAATTGGGCGATTGACGATCAATCTGGCCTTCTAGTCGTACAAGACAAGCTTCTGAACAGATTCGTCAAGCTTTCAATCCCCGATTCCTATCCCAATGAGCCGCAAGCTCTAGTATAGTTCTCAATCAAGTTGATCGGAACGAGGTTGGTGGTTACGAAAAATAAGCCGGGCGCCTCGGCTTAAGCGCAGCGATTTCTTATCTCCGGGCGGCGGAGCCGGGAACAGGTCGATAAGAAAGCAGCAGTGTAAGACGGAAACAGTAGAGTAGCGTAGCTCGCAGCTATGTCGGGCCGCGAGAGATTCAGACAAGAGGAAAAAATACAATTAAACGTAAATGGGTCAGGAAGATAGATGTAGAAGATGGAGTGATCAGGTTTAAGCTCTCGCGACCTCGACAAAGCAGAACAGAGCAAGAGGCTCACTATCAATCACTCTCCGCAGTAGAGAAGAAAAAAGAGGGAGGGAGATAGGCCAGGGAAAGAAGTGGAGGCAAAGAAGAAGCAATCGGCTGATTGAAGTGCAACTGCTCCGAGTTTAGCCAATTATGAGCTTCTTGATCACCAGAGTTTGGCCGACTTGCAACTTTCCGATTGGATGACGATGAGGGGTCAGCTCAATCTGGGGAGCAAGTGGCGACTGACACGTGATGCAGTTTCATAGCGTCATCAAACCAAAATCGCAACACCAAAAGCTTAGTGAGATGACGACAGAATCCAACTTCACGATGCTACACTACTGTACCACTGTGTCATTGCATTTTCTCGCTACACCAATTGACGAAAACAGAGTTCATGCAATGCACCACGTTCCGAGACAGGCCTGTCTAGATTTTTCATGACTCTGATAAGGCGTCATACAAGATATCAATAACAAAGACGGTATATATCAAAGTTCTCAATGATACCATGCGTAGTTCAACTGGATAGAAATCCACCACTAAGATCTCGTAAGTTTAAAATGCAACCTTAGGGGAAATACAAATGGCCTCGTAACCGTTCATAATAGCCCAACGACAAACTCAGTAGGTGCTCGCGTGAAAGCATGAAGCTTGAACATATCCGTCACGCGACCAAAAACTACCTTTCGTAGCGACCGTATGTACTTGATGTCGTAAAACAAAAGGGACTGTAACGAGAATTCTTGCCATAAACGCCTGATTCTATCCATTTATCCCATCCTATATCAGCAGACATTCCCTAACTCCTCGCACATGTATCCCTTTTCATTATAATTCAAATCATGAGCATATACCTCTTAAATCAAAAATTCGCTTCCAGCCCAGTGTCCCAGGACAACCCAACCATCAGCAAAGCTCTCTTTATCCATGCGCACCACGATAGCGGCATGACTATGTCGGTGCTTCTGGATATGAACAGGGAACTTGCGCCAGCCTGCCGCATCCAGATTGTCAATCATCTCGAATTGATCGGGAGTCAAAGCCAGCGTGGGTTGCCCTGGTGTTGACATTCTGCGCTCTCTCTTAAGCAAATCACGATCCTCGACGTCGTAAGCGAGATCCTCATCTGAGTCGGATGATGCCAGGTATTGCTGGTCCTGAGCACCGTTGAGGACCTCATAGGCTTGTTCCACTTCATCCTGAATCGCCTTAATTCTCAAGGGCATGCGGTAGTCTTCGATCTTCAAGCCAGCGAGTCCCGATTCGTGCAGTTTGATTCGCTTAGCGCTGCGGACTGTTTGGACTGCAGAATTGGCCAGAAAAACAACAACACCAATTGGGATTATAACGCCAATTGTCAGCATGAAAGGAACATTCTTAATCCATTTCTTGATAGCCTCAAAATCTGCCAATAGCGTGTCTTGACCTCGAACCTGAGGAGACGGTGTCACAGGATGGTCCGGGTCGAGAATAACACCATCGTAACCCTCGAGGTAATTAAGCTTGACATTATCAAGATCGGCGTAGGGATCGGTTTTGCTAATGCCAGATGTGTAATGTACAACGCTTCGGTCGTTGACGATATTCGTATACAGAGTGCGGCGCTTGAACTTCTTCAAACCGGACATGAAGATAGAGTCCGGGTCGGCAAGCACTGCGAGGAGAGGTCGGTTGGTGTCGCGAAAACTATCGATCGTGAACAGTTGTCGGCCAGACATGGATAGTGTTCTGGCGCCGAGAACATTGTAGATGTTGCTGAGCCAGCCCTTTAGTGGTGTCCTGACACCGAGATGGGGAGATGCGAATGTAGTAAAGTTCTGACGGAGGATCATTAGCCTTCATCCATTGTGACTCGCTGGCGTCATCACCAATGGCGACTGGCGACTTACCATGCATTCAAGATCATCAAGAACCCCTTTCGCGTAAAGTAGGCCAACTGCATATCGTGACACCAGACCTCCAAGCGAGTATCCTGCGATACTCAATTTTGTGATCTTTCCACCCTTCTTTTCAATCGCCTTCAACTCGTGCTCGATCTCTGCGCAAACGCGCTCGCCACCAGTCTCGATGCCGTCGTAAGTGTTGCTGCCGCTGTTCTGTTTCGCGAGTAGGATATATAATTCGTCTTCAGAGTATTTGTCGCGAAGTGATTTGGCAACATTGCGCAAATGGGATGGATTTCCCCAGAGCTTCAACAACAAAAGTGGTCAGCCATGACGTGCCAGAATCGATCGTCAGGGGACCAAACGGAAGGATTACTTACCCCGTGGACTAACACGCATAGATGCGTTGCATTTACACTGCCTCCAGTAACGTCTTCCAGAACAACAGGTTTAGACATGATGGGTAAGTTAAAGTATCAAATATGGAGACTATGGGGAGACAAAAGGTTGCAGAGTTGCCACTTCTATACTTTTGAAAAGAAAATAAATTAGTTTGAGGTTTCTCAGGAGATGCCGCCCCCAACGGAGTTTCGGGTTGCGTAAGTATCGGAGTGATTGCAAGTCCGCCTACCTATGCAATGGAACGGAGGCCGGAGTTAAATGGTGTTAATCCCCACAAGTATCGATGACAAGCATCGACGTCGACCAAACAGGCGACAATAGAGTGTCTTTTTGGGGACGTTTACCAGTAATAACCGGTAATTTGGAATGCTTAAACCCGCGGGGCTGAGTCTGGGCTGTTGGTAGTCGAGTTTAATGAGAAGAGGTCGTTCTGATCCGTGGTCTTATCCATGGCTTTTGTAGTTGCGGAGTTATCGCGACTCAAACCCAGAAGATTATCTCGGATAGATACGAGTTCCGACAGATGTCAGAATTCGACGATTGGGGACAAGAAAGGGGTCAAGGATCTCATTTCAGTTCATTGATCGATACTAAAGTGTGGCGCTTGGCTGACAGATCGAAAACTGGTTCTGGAATTCCATTGACTTGTGCGAGCTGACTTCCTATCATGACGAGTAGAAAGTTAGCAAATCCGAGTGCGAACTACAATCCATCCATACTAGCCCAATTAACTGGCATTACCGTGTAAGAGAATCCAACTGATTTTGCAACAGCAAGAAGCCAGAGTAATTAATATATTGCTCCTAGTCTCTCTTTGAGGATTTATGGCTAGAACATGATTATTTCATCGTCGTCTCCCAGGCTGACAATGAATCGTCATGACTGATAAGCCTCATCTGTACTGCAAGCACCTTAACGCTGATTATTCCCAGGGATGGAGGTTGAGGTTACAGAGGTACTTCATTTTACAGTGGGGCTTCTCAAGGGAGCAACAGCTCTAGTGGCTTAGCGATAGCTTCACAATTCAACTCCAATTCATTCAACAAAGGGCTCCAAAGCCATTCATTCTCGAGATTCAAGAACAGTCCAACTTATAATTTCTTCCTTCTTTTACTATCCTCCGTTCTAAACACTTTTCAGTGCATTGGCCAAAGCACGGGGCTCACTCTCCTCATCTAATTTCAGTGGATCAAGTCACCTCCTATCGTCTTTCGCCTTACTCAACATACAGCTAAACTTGATCTCACTCATTCAACTTGATCTCACTCATTCACATCCAAGAACTCTGTTTCTCATTGCCATCGCTTCACATGACTCTTATCACACACACGATATCTTCTGCCAAAATTATCAGCACCGGTTCCAGGTATCGCCATTATGAGTTTGTCTCTGAAACACATACCCTGTCCCAAGGGGAATGACTGTACAGCATTTCATTGCATATTCGGCCATCCTAACGAGAATCCACCTGCCCCTGAAGCGCCATCACCAAAACCCTCATCAAACGATACAGATAAGAAGGATGTAGCAGCAGGAAACCAGGATGGATCACGCAAGCGCGTGAGGACCGACCCTTTTAATCCAACCGAATTCCCTAGGACATCTCAAGATGTTGGACAAAGTACATCGGGAGCTTCTAGAATTGGCTCAGCCGATGGAGTTTCTAATTCAGTTGCAAAAAAGCTAGAAACCGCGCGACCAATCTCTCCTCCAATCCTCAAGCGAAAGATCGACTCTCAAGACAACGTTTCAAAGGCTCCCTCAAAAATCGCAAGAACAAACCAATCCAGCAATGAATCACGACCATCCCCCGCTGTGAGACCCGCTGCAGCAAAACCCAAGAAGGCTGAAGCACTAAACCCCAGACTTCTCAAGAGCATGCCCGCCAGTCATGACATCCGTCTCAAACTTGTCAGGATGCTTCATCAGGAGTTTACTCGACTAAACAAGGAACTGAAAAAGAACGCCAAGAAGGATGAGACGAACCTCCTCTTATCAGAACAGGACCTCATCGTGCGTACGCTGGATGCGGAAGAGTACGTTGCTGTTCACAAAGCTGCAGTATATCCAAACGTCATGAAGAACAAAGTGATGCAGTACAAGAAGATGAAGGTGGATCAGTGGAAGACTGAGCGACAAGAAGAACGGAAAAAGTTGGAACTCGAATCTAGTGGAATCGATCCATCTGAGCAACCTAAAGAAATCGTGACTGGTCTGTCACCTGCTCAAGAGGTTGAGCTTGCAAAACGACTTCTAACCCCGATCGATGAGCTGGCAAGTCATGGCTACGTTTCTAAAGTTCCCTCGGAAGAAGACATAGAAAACGCAAGAAAGGGTATCGAGACAGCTGCAGGGTGGGAGAAATGCGATCGATGTCAACAGCGCTTTCAGGTGTTTCCTGGAAGACGTGAAAAAGACGGTGCACTCACTTCCGGTGGGACATGCACCTTCCACTGGGGTAAGACCTTCATCGCCCCCAAGGCTGTGGGTGAAAGAACCAGGCAACCCAAGCGATTTCAGTGCTGTGGGCAGGAACTTGGGGATTCGGTGGGTTGCTTCACACGCGATCATCACGTATTCAAGACTTCGGATCCCAAGAGGCTAGCCTCTATACTCAACTTCGCAGAAACACCCGAGAACCCTCTGGCACCTACAGACAGGGCAGTAGCGTTTGACTGCGAGATGGGCTACACAGTTTTTGGAATGGAGCTTATCCGCCTGACTGCAACCTCTTGGCCTACAGGCGAGGAATTACTCGATGTTCTGGTTCGGCCACTAGGAGAAATCCTAGACCTCAACTCACGATACTCTGGTGTATGGCCAGACGACCTCGCAAAAGCTGAACCATGGTCCGCAAACGAATCGACAAAGCCGACTAAGAGCAGCAGCGACGATACGAGTGAGGACGGCGAGCTGAAACCTAAGAAGAAACAGCTCAAGATTGTCTCATCGCCCGAAGTCGCTCGAGATCTCCTCTTTTCTCTTATCTCCCCAACCACACCCCTGATAGGACACGGTTTGGAAAACGATCTCAACTCGGTTCGAATTGTGCACCCCACATTAATAGATACCGTGCTGCTATTCCCTCATAAGGGCGGATTGCCGTATCGTTATAGTCTGAAGATGCTTATGGATGTTCAACTCAACCGTAAGATTCAGCAGGAGACAGGCCCTAAGATGCTGGGTCACGACTCTGCTGAAGACGCGAGAGCAGCAGGAGATCTCGTGCGTCTAAAGATCAAGAACGAGTGGGCGGACTTGCAAAGAAAGGGCTGGAAACTGGTTGATGGTCATTTTGTGGCTCCAGGGAAAGCTGTTGGCTTGACCGAGGCGTTCATCGAGGCGTAACGGAACTAGAGGCTTTCTTCTCAGAAATTGGGTATTGGCAAAAGGTAATGGGCAGAAGGTTCGTTCGCAGCGATGATTTCGAACATCCCGATTCATGGTTCATGGGAATTATCGGGGTAGGTTCATAAGCATATCGAGGCATACATCAGACGACAGGGGAAACTCGAGAAAGAAACGCAGACCGTACCAATGGTTTGAGAACGGCATACAAAGGGGCCGTAAGGTCTTGCTCCTTCAATTATCAGGAAGGGGGAAACGTCACAAGTCAAGGCATAGAGCATACAAAGGTCGCATTAGAACGGAAGAGCCACAGGCGATTATACATTGCGAGATAGGGTTGATTTTCCCATCCAGTCTTGTTCTAGAAATACATAGTTGGCGCTCATGGATAAATATCATCACCAACGATAAGCGGGGAGTTCCCATTCATTTCCTCAGCACCCTTTACATCATACAATCCATTACTTTAAGCCCTGCCAACTGAAAGCAGGTACTGGCCACCCTGCTTTCCGCTTCCACCGGGCAGGTAGGCCACGTTGGGGTTTGATGAGAGAGTGGCGGCAATCTCACGACTAGCCTCGATCTTTCGAATCTGAATAAGGCCGTCACCAGCCTTCTGGATGGCCTTGCTGATGGCATCAGCGGACTCGGATTCACCCTCGGCACGGATGACGTTGGCTTGACGTTCTTGCTCAGCACGCTCAACGATAAATCGTGCTCGCTCAGCATCTTGCTGGGCAATCTGCTTCTGCTCGACGGCCTTTGTGAATTCACGGCCAAAGGTCATGTGGGTAATGGAGACATCCTCAAGAGCGATGTTGAACTCGGCGGCACGGCGGGTAAGGTCGCTACGGATGCGATCGGAGACGGCCTCTCGCTGGGTGATGAGCTCTGCGGCATCGAACTGGGCGACAATGGCCTTTAAGACTTCGTTACCAATAGAGGGGAGGACTCGCTCATCGTAGTCGGCACCGAGGTTCTGCAAGAGTTAGTCATGATATTGAAACCTCAAAATTTGGGAGAGTAGTTTTACCTGGTAGATTTTGGGGAGAGCCTTGACATTAGGTCGGTGCAACACTCTCAGTGTCAAGCTGACCATCTGCAAATCCTTGCTTCCGGTTGTAGTTGCGATATTCCTGGGCTTGGTGCGCACATCAAAGATGATGCTTCTCTGCAACCAGGGAATGAGGAAATGGGTTCCCTCGTTGACGACCTCTTCCTTGACACCAGAAAGTCTGTCAAAGATAACAGCCCGGGTTCCTCCCTTGACATCGTATAGAGCCTGGCTGCCTAGGAAGACGGCAGCTGAGGCGGGGACCGCCAGGCGGTACATGAAGTTGAGGGCTCGTGCAGCGCCAGCCATTTTGAGAATGTGTCGATTAAATCTTTCTCTCGGGTGAAAGATTGTCGGTCAAAAATGGTGGTCGGGAAACCCAGCGAGCGATGGGAGATGGAGGCGTAGCTGGGAAGCTTTTCGGAGTCAACGGACGGCGATGATGATTTGAAGCTCACTCTGCTCTTAGTCCACCTTTAGACGAATTCCTAGCAGTGTTCGCTGGTTGGACGTTAAGAGTGGAGTGGGCTGTCTTCCAGCGCTAAACTGTATCGGGAAAGCTCGGCTGATGGGGGAAAGCCTGGCTGCGCTTTCCAATCCAACCCGACCCGAGAAATCCTCAAGTGGCCCTTTTCTGCCTTTGCCTCAAACCGACGACTCCAAAAACACCCACACGAGACTCGACTTCCCGTGCCAAAACTGCCAATATGAGACCGACTCAGATGCTCCGAAGCGGCGCTGCCGACCCCAAGAACGGACAGTACGTACATTGCGATCGAGCGAGGGCAATTGATGGTGCTGTTGCGTGCGGCTTTTCCTTTGGTCAACGGCCGAACCAACTACACCCCGGCTATCTCGAAATATCACAATTGGTATAGAATGAATCGCTGACGAATTTCCAACAGCTACCTGGGTAACTGGGGCCACTTCGGTAAGTGATAGCAATTTTGGTATACAAACGCATTGGACTTGAATCGATGGACGCGACGGACCAACGGATTGATGACGATGAATGGGAGGATCATAATTGGGACGACGAAACGCCAGGACTTTACACATACGTACAGCTGGACTTTGATACGAATTGCTGGAACATTCTTGGGGAAATCAACATCACGGACGTGGCAGGAGGCTAACTGTGTATCAGGTGGTGAGAAGCAGCGAGGTATCGTCACCTACGGTCTGTCCGCCAACCGACAGAACCCTTGGGCCGGTGCCGTCAACGATGCCATCTTCAACACTTTCCGCCGAACCAAGAACCAGATCTTCTTCTGGCTCCCTCCTATGGTTGCCGGTTACTGGATGATGAGCTGGGCTGTCGAGCGGTACGTTCATGCGAGGCGCCCAAAACAAACCCCGATGCTAAATCATTTCACAGAAGCGAGTACCTTAACTCCAAGGCTGGCCGTGCCGAGTTCGGTGACGAGGAGGAGTAAATTTGTTAGATCCTAGCAGCAAAACCGCGGTGGACGTTTCGGGGGTAGGTCCTCTGGACTTATTGTACATCATCAATTAGATCAGGAAGTGCAATAGACAGTTGTCACAACATTTCTTTTATTAATTTGATATCTTGCAGGATTGGCTGCAATTACCATCTCATGATTAAGTGATTCAACTCTTCATGATTCAAGAATCTCTATCCACTGGTAATAGTCAATGCTATGTTCCTGATTGGGTCATCACTTCTGTATCACGTGATGTGAAAAAGTGGTATGGAACCGGCGGCATGTAAAGCCGGGTCCGGCGCGACAGCTCTTCACCGAGAAAAAAAAAGTTAGAAAAATTTCGAGGTCAGTGGAGTGTAAAGAAAACACGGAAACTTTGCGATCAACCACCGTCCCGCAGAATCATCAATTGGCACACACAACTTGCGTGCTATACCAGCGGACCTTATACAAAACACAAGTAATAACTTCGACGAAGCTTTCTCGAAAGAACCGCAACAATGGCCGCCGAGAAGCCCGATAAGAAGGAGAAGAAGGACAAGAAGAGAAGCGACGAGTCCGGCGTCTCTAAGGCCAAGAAGGAGAAGAAGGAGAAGAAAGATAAGAAGGAGAAGCTCGCTGCAGCCCTCGAAGAGAAGCTCCAGCAGGATGCTCCCGTTGCTGTCGCTGCTGCTGCTCAGGACGACGACTCCGATGCCGAGGAGGAGAAGGCTGCTGACCTTCCTCTTGAGCGCACCGTCGTTCCCTTCGCCATCCCTGTCGCAGATGACAAGGGCATGAAGAAGGTCTACAAGACCATCCGCAAGGGTATGCGACCACCGTAAAATATTGTCTGTCAAGAACAGACTGCTAACATTCGTGTCACAGCTGCCAAGAACAACACCCTCAAGCGCGGTGTCAAGGAGGTCGTCAAGACCCTCCGAAAGTCTCCCCCTTCCGCTCCTAACAACACCTCTTTCCCTGGTGTTGTCATCATCGCTGGCGACATCTCTCCCATGGACGTCATCTCCCACCTCCCCGTTCTGTGCGAGGACCACAACGTTCCCTTCATCTTCGTTACTTCACGCGCTGAGCTTGGCGCCGCTGCCAAGACTAAGCGACCTACATCCGTTGTCATGATCATGGAGAAGGCCGAGGGCAAGAAGGCCAAGGACAAGTCCGCTGACAAGGACGGCGAGGATGACGGTGAGGCGTTTGGTGAGAGCTACGCGTCGCTCGTCAAGTACGTGCAGAAGGAGTACGGCAAGCAGGCTTTCTGGGTTAAGGGCGGAACCAAGTACTAGAAGAAGAAGCCTCGGACACGAGAGAGCGCTGTATTAGGAAATGATGCCATTCACAAGATGGGCAAGAAGAGGAAGTTGTGTTAGAACAAGTCTGGGTGTATTTATACCAGAAGATCCGGCCAGAGAACAACGGCTGGATGAGGGCTTTGGCGGCGTTCAGGTTTAGCTATTGCATTAAAAATGGGATATGATTACAACAAGTCCTTGAAATGTCCAGCAGACCTTGAGCTTGAAATTCGGTGATGACGACCACGCGATTCTCTCCGATCGACAGGCGGTAGTCAGACCATGGCACGCGACCAGACATGGACCTTCGCCCGACCATCTACTTGCAATAATATTTAGCTTACTCGGTTATCCAGATATCATAAAACTTTATCTTTCAATGCGAGCACACCTTTTTGATTTATTCAACCTCTACTACCGTTACTACAAAGTTCTTGGTCGTCTATCGTTCTAACAAGCCGGCTATCTAACAAGAGCTCAGGCCACAACCGCCATGTCAGAACTTTCCATTTACCACCATTGCCCACAATTTACAACATTTGAGTCACCACATCATTTTATGGACTCGCAGTTTGTTCATTTGTTTGGTATTACTTTGCCTTAGTGGCTTTCTTATAGGTACATTTCCCGTGCCTATTGCTATTTCACACGGGCTTGGAGCCTCAGTATAACAAATTCATGAAAACCCATCCCGATCATAGGGAGATTAAAAACATTCGTCATGAGAGAGAATTCCCTTACTCAAAGGGGTTGGTTCGGGTTCCCCACCAGGTGAGGAAGACGGAGAGACCGAGGGTCTCAACAAGCTTGGTAGCCAGGCTGACACCGACAGTGTCGAGAGGTCGCTTCTCGACGAAGATTTGAGAGACGTACTGTAAGATGTTAGCGGGTGCTCGATGATGATAGACAGGAGGTGAGGGGTAACATACGCCGGGAGCAGAGGTAGCGAAGAAGATGAGAGCACCGAGGTAAGCAGCGCCCTTGTAGGTGAGAGTGCCAGTGGCGTTGATGAGAGCACCGACACCGTAAGCCTGGAGGGCAGAGCCTGTAAGAGAAGAACCCCAGGCGAGAGCAGCACCGGAAGCCTCCTTGGAGCGGATGAACTCCTCCTTGGTGTTTGAGGCCTTGGCGCGCTGGTAGGTCTGGCCGAAGATGGGAGCGAGGACGGCGAGCTCAACACCGTGGTTGAAGGCGGTGCCCAGAGCGATGGCGGAGGGCTTGACGGGAGGAAGGTAGTGCAGAGACATTTTGAATTATTTGTGGTTGAAGAAAAAGGTTGTTTTGGTGATGATTATGATGTGTGAGAGAGATTATTAGTTTCGATTGGAGAGAAAGTCACTTGCAGCTGGTATTGGATCCTTCGCAGTATTTGTACTTTGCAGTCCGTCACGGATCTCGATCTAAAGCACCCATTTTTCCATTCGCATCATTGAGGGCCAACCAAGCAAGTCTCAACCCAGTCCCAGTCCGGGTGGCTTGTCTGGGCCTGGTTCCAGCTACTGGCTTGCTGTCTTTGCTTTCTCCCTCTTTGTCAGTGTCGTCACCAGATGTGATGATGTCACCATTCGACTGGTGAGATGAGACACCAGCTTAGCTGCCTCTCTCTCTGTGGCTTTAGTATTGAGTACAGCTCCCCCCAGTCCCGAAAAACATCAATCTACCCAATAAAAATATCTCTCTTTGCGGGGATGAACTTGGCTATCCACTGCCAACTTTGTATGGACAACTGTACCTGATCTGACGTTTACGATTTACACAAAGCTCACATAGAGCTTTAGGAGCTTGATCTCCTGTCCTGGCGGGGCAAAAGATGGGGAAAGCTTGGGACAATTCGACTCGACTCGACCCGACCCAGGCCAGGCCAGGCCAGGCCCCCTCCAAGCTAGATCCAGCCAGGTCCAGTCCAGAGCAAGCAAGCAAGTCAAGTCAAGTTTCTCCATGACAAGGATGTCTGAAATTCAATTCATTGCATGCAGTGACAAGCTACCATGGAAAGCAAGTCTAAGCGGGGAACTGCACATCACACAGCTCCGAACCATTCCCAGTCAAGAATTATTAATTTCTCAAACTGCGTGATGGCGGTTGCGCGGGTGATGATGGTATCACAGCGTCATTTGCATCTAATATTCCATTCCCTCGGTTTATTGTTTTCGTTTCCTTGTCTATTTCGTATCGAGTCAGTTGAACCCTGGTAGTTTAGCAAGTAACGATAAAATTGATTCATTGCGCAATCAAGGCGATTGAGCTTCTACTCAAGTAGCCTGGCTGCTCTTACGTCGAGCTGATGCTCTCAAGATCCGCGGAACTGAAGCCGGTCAAAAGCTTGTTTTTTACCTCCCGGTCACAGTACCTCAAACAACAATCCCATCCATCCCACCTAAGTATTCCTCTTTGTAAAGCCGAAGCCGGTCCTGGCCTCCCGCGAACAGCCGTCCAATCGTCCTGGGCTAACCCAGTTAGACAACATCCGCATCTGCACTCTTTGTCTTAGACTTCCACCACATGCTATTGACATCAGACCCTGTCCCTGAAGAAGATCCTTTGAACATCATTCGAGCATCCGAGTTTTGGATGCCATGACGGATTTAAGTTGTGATTGTAGATGGACCCTGACTGTTTGTGTCGAATCTTTGTATACCTTAGTAGGCAATTGTACGAACGGCGAGTTTTTACAAATACTTGCATCGTACCTAAGATGTACACAAAAGCTTCCTGCCAGTATTTCGGGCAAACAACACCGGTCCAACACTTCCCTATTTAAGAGGAATAGATCAAACCTACCAAACGTCACAGAAGGACGATATAGTCGAGTATCGAAATAGTCATTGAACAAAGCCTTAGGGTAGATAACGTAATGCTGGAGCAAGCTCTTCTTACCCTGAACTAGGTACATGGTAAATTAACATTAACATACTGTTCCAGTTGTCATTCCAACTTCATCTCCAAAGCCAAACAATTGGGTCTTATGTAGTATGATGCCATGAGAAGTGGAAACATTCATTATTGACTCCATATTAAATATCATAAGCTATGCCATGTGCTGCCCGTCTTCACCACCCCGCAGGGCCAACAGCGCCCTCACATCATGTACATACTGCAATCCTTCCAACAGCGGCACCAAATGCATCAAATCCGTATCCGTCGGGTCATTGATCCAACCCTGAATAGGAATCGCATTGTCTGAAATCATCTCGTCAATGCCAGTTCACTTTTAGACAAACTCGACTGATGTAGCTCTTACCTTGATGAAACAGATAACTCAACGGACTGTTGTCCAAAATCATCACCTTGCTCAGGTCTGATTCGACCGAGGCCAGATCCTTGATGAAAGCGCCTTGCCGGAATGTACAGTGTTGTCGATAGTATCGTGCCGAGAAAAACTTCCTTTCCGTCTCTAGCCAGTCAATCACTGGGTCTGCGTACTCTTGCACTGATGCTGTGAACACAACCAAATTGTACCACTTGCATACTCGTCTCAAGAACTCGTCGCAGTACGGTCGCTTGTTGACCCAGTATAAGATAGGATGCTGCGGCCCAATCGATGTTTGTCCTCCAACCCCCACGTATGTCGTGTTTAGGCGCACCTCAACCATGTGTCCGGTACTCATCCTGCCACCCTTGGACATGCTGTGTATCAATGTTTCGTCTAGATCCAGAATCAAAGTCTTCTGCGGGATCGTGGGTGGCTCGAGGTTGATGTAGGACGGTTGTCTGCGTGGAATCAAAGGACGAGGCGGCGCCGGGGTTTTCGGGTATTTGGTGAGCGCTGCGATAGGAGAAGTAGGGGATTTGAGGTGTGCTGAAAGGTCGCCGCTCCCCAGATCACTAGCTTTGGTTCGCGCGACTGCCGATTGCGTTTTCCTGTGCTTCCGTTGCCTAAGATCTTCATCGCTATTGAGTTTAATTCTGATTGACCTCCGAGTAGGACCTGTCTCCTCCGCAGGCTGTAGTGATTTGGATCGAGCATGCCGACTGCCAGATCGCGACCCTTCCGATTCCGATTCCGATGAGAGACCCGATGACGTGGAAGAAGAAGATATGTGCCTAGATTTTGGTGATAACCTCCGATATCCTGAAGTTCTACCATATTCTTTCTCAGAGACCTGGCTGGGCTCTTCCATAGCCTTATTCCCACCTCCTAAACCAAATAATTTACCGAGTTGCGTGAAGGGCGCAAAATTGCCATACTCGTCGTAGAAACAAGCGATGAGGTATACACCTGGCGAAGCCAAAGTCGCGAGAACCCATCGAAGAGAACCAATGATGCTGGATGCGATTCGCCGAGGAATAGAGTGCCACCATGAGCTCCTCGTCTGATTTTCGCCCGTGTCACCAAGCAACGGGGTTTCCTCGCTAGACTTCTCGGTCTCGAATCGCGATTCATCAAAAGTATCTTGGGGGAACGGCTCTGTCTCGGTCTCGTTGGAAGATCTGTGGTCGCCATGCTGGTGATCATCTTCGGATGCCAGACCTACAAGTGAGCCTATACTGTTGGATCGTGATTGAGTTGGACTCGGGGGCGGCGACACACGGGCCGTTAGGATGTTGAGAGAGTTCATCGCCACAAGCTATATCATTCCATGGGGTGAAGGGTCGTTGTGCGGACAAACAATCAAGAGTCAAGAGGTTCTGTAGAGTGTCGAATGGCTCTGAACAAGTTTTGCAGTCTTAGTTTCCGCCTCGGAAGAGTGTGTGAATACTCTAGGGTCGGTCGGGATGGAGGGACGGAGAGACGGCAGATATTCCGAGGAACCGGTCGTCGTCGTCGGTAGTCGAATCGAATGCGCGTTGAGAAATAGAGGTTGTAATGACTGATAGTCGAAGACAAAGGTGTAATCTGACAAAAACGCTGAAACGAAGGGATTCTATGTCAAGAATGCATCAGGTGTAGCGAAGCGAAAAAGGCAAATGTCCAGGGGCGCAGTAGAATCGCGATGGTGGAAATGCCAGGGAAATGTACAAATTGGCTTGCAATCCCAGGGAGGAGAGAAAAAAGGGAAGTTTTTGGATACAATCTTAACTCAATCCAAAAGTACAGATGTCTCGAGTGGTCAGAACGGTTTAGTCGCTTCTTGGTGTCGTACCGCTAAGACAAAGCAGGTTGTATGGCATCAATGATATGTAGGTACAATACGAATGGATACTGTACAGTACAGCAAACAAAAGTGTCCTTGTCTTTCGTGGCGTTGAGAGAGGAGCTGGGGGGAACTTTGTTGGCCTGGGCCGACTAGCAACAGGCCGGGGTTCCTCTAAACTAAAGACCCGTCAGAAATAAGCAGTGTAGCCCTGCTGGGAACGCTAGCTAGCAAGCAACAAGTACCGTCTTTGCGGAAGTCGCAAGAAATGGATCGATACGAGTCCAAGGCTATCGACGGGTCGTTGAAGATGGAGAGTTGACAAGGTGAGGGGACTGCCTCCGGATCTGAACATGCGCGAAATACAACAAAGAGCGTGTGAGAGGCGACAAAGATCAAAAGCTGACAGTATCAAATGAATGAGTACATCAGGGGAGTGAGTGTACTTGATTTGGTTGGTGGTGGGTGGCTCGATTGACGGATGATGGTTGAGAAATGGTTCACGTGTTGGGGATTTTAGCTGCCGAGATCCATGCTGGGGATTTTTTGGCAGGCGCTGGAAGGCCTAATAATGGACAGCTCGGCGATTTTTCAGGATGCTCCAGCGCTCAAACACCCCTGTCATTACTCCGACTGTAGCGTTGCAGGGGGGCTGGGATGCCGCGGCTCAACCATGAATTCCTACATATGCTCTAATCAATCACAGGAATCTATCATAAATGACTGTGTCTCATGATGATAACGTGGTGTGTATCGCTCGAAATTCTTCTGAGCTTCTCGACTGGATTGATAGGTTGTCACCCGCATGCTGTCTCAAATACTTGATGAACCATGTTAAAGCAGCTCCCTTTAGACGTTATGGATCCTATACATCTGGAGGCGGTTTTCTTATACCCCTTCTAGCATTGCGGTGACAGTGACAGGGGGACAAGTCCTCCAGACCGACACAGATAATAGATAGTATCGCCATGGGGGTTGATTGGTTCATTGATTCAAAAGAAGACTACGGAAACATTAACATTATTGCCGTAACTCTGGTTTTCTCTTCGCAGCTCTACTGTTTAAACAACAAGCTCATGACTTACACAAACCCAACTTGATATCGCTGTTGTTGTAAATACTCCTATTCGTAAGCTTGGCAGGTGTTATACTCCTTACATGCCAGGTCGGAAAGATGTATTAGAGACATGCTCGAGCGTAGGCTTCACAGTTCAGAGGGTTTACCGAGATGACATACGGCAGATCAGAACATTTCGCTTAGCTGTTGCTTCACTGTACTGTGTATTTCCGAAAGTGAAGTCCATGGCCTCAATGCTTCAATGTATTTAATGATCAGAGAACCATGGCTTACACGGCATTGACAACGAAAAAAATGAACATGGGGTAGATGTGTCTGCAAAGAGACATGCATACTAACCACTATATACTTACATAGTAGAGATCTAAGTCCTTCTATACAAGACAATGGAGTGTTGTCTCGACTCAAATAGCACATGCTAAACTTTCTCTGAAAACATATATGCATTATCATCATTACCACGTACAACATCATCTATCGTGGTTGATGTCTTTATTCATTACTGCAAGGATCATGAGCAAGGGTAGAAGATAATTAGTTCGACCTGGACCACTTGTGGATCTCGGACTTCCTTTCGTTTTCGTATTCAACACATGTGAATCGGCCCAGTTGATCGAATTATGTTTTGCTTTCTTACTCG
This sequence comes from Fusarium longipes, assembly GCA_013618495.1. Taxonomy (NCBI): domain Eukaryota; kingdom Fungi; phylum Ascomycota; class Sordariomycetes; order Hypocreales; family Nectriaceae; genus Fusarium; species Fusarium longipes. The sequence goes on along the minus strand of JABFEY010000042.1, from coordinate 121,924 downwards.
CATGTGAACTTGTTGTCAAGATCGCCAATCTAGGGTATCTAAATGGTAGATTCTGGGAATCGGAGTCAGTGGGTATGCAAGACATGTTGACTACGTGAATACTTTTATTAATATCTTAACAACCCAAAGTCTCATGATGCTACGCTACATATGACATATAATTCTCGAGGACACAGGTTTCCAGGTATGTCAATAGACTCTTCAAACTGAATACACATACTATAATAAGAGAGTGTGTGGCTGGTTCTTGGCTCACCCAACTTCAGTCCTTCTCGGAATAATTGAACCATAAAAGACTAGAAAATTACTGTTTTGAGTACTGCCAGCACATCAATTGCCATTCTTTGATACCTGGAGAGTGACAGCTCATCGGCCATGGCGGTGAGTCCATTATCCAAGTAGTGAAGTCGAATTCATAAGAGACACCCAGCCCAGCACATTTCCAAGTATGAGTGAGTAATGTTTTCTGAGTAATTGCTCGCTCTAACTCAAGTCGTCTTGGTCTCCAGGGCTTGATAAACTTCACTATTTCTCAGCCCCCCTGTCTCTTTGTCGTCATGGTCTTCCATAACTCGGGGCAGAGACCCACCGAGGGACGAGGCTGAATAGCCCCCACCTTCCAAGAGCCGAACGACAGCCTTGTGCAAAAAAAGGCTCCGGTGGGAGGAATTGGTTGACTCACATTCACAAATCACCCAAATCCGAGCAAAGCAGTACAATCGTTTGTCTGTTTCACGACGCCCACGTCTAGCCTCAGCAAACAACACTTACGGTATCATTTACTTCATTTCTAAGGAAGAATATTTCAACATCTTCAACCCAAAACAACGCCTGTTCTTTGCGAATATTTGTGCCGAGACTCACAAATCACCCCTCCATTGAGCACCCCGCGACCGCAGACACTACACAGGATATACCTACCCCAGCTTGCGCGCTAGCTACGCCCACGGTCACAACCAAGACTGTGAACTCTTAACAAATACCCAGAGATGGCTCCTCTTTCTACGGGCTACGCGCCCGATCTTGAGAAGTACCTCCGGTCTCTCAAGGGCCAGGCATTGGAATCCTCTGTCGAGAGCCTCATCTCGTGAGCCGCACCAACCAAAAAATACCCACTTGCCAAAGCAGTGCCCGTTACTGACCTTTTGTCACTTCTTCAGCCTCCTTAAGCGACGCCAGATCAAGGGCTCCGAGCCTTGCGCCGTTGCTACCGCACATATTCTACTCCAGGTCGTCGCCCGATCAAAATGGTTCAACGTCGATACCTTGATTGATAATGTCTCTCGCATCGGGCGCCGACTGGTGGAGGCCCAGCCCAAGGAGCTCGTGATTGCAAACATCGTCCGCCGAGTTCTAGGTCTTATTCGTGATGAGGCAGCTGAGGACAGAAACGAGGGTGCTAGTGAAACCCCCAGTGAAGCCCAGATAACGCCGACCGATGCCGTGCCAAACCCAGATGCCCTTTCCCACCAGTGGCCGCCTTCAACATATGGCAAGCAAGATTCCGCTGGTGACTATATCACCAACAGCGCCAAGCCTCCTCCTGCCCGACCTGGCCCGTTGTCTTCCTACAGCTCAGTCAACGTTCCCAAGACTCTCTTCCATCTTCTCTCAGTCTCCTCCCCCAACGATTTCGCAACTAGCAGCCAGGGATCTCCCGTCGGACTCTCAGGGACATCCACACCTTCTTGGAAGGCTCCTTCCGCTCAGGTCCACGCTTTGAGATCCGAGGTTATTGACGGTATTGAGGAGATCAAGGATGAGATCAGCCAAGTGGACGACCAGATTGCGTCCTTGGCCGAGGTCCAGATCCACCCCGGTGATTACGTGCTCGTCCACCAGCCTTCACCTACAGTGGAAAGATTCATTCTGCGTGCGGCCCTGAAGCGTCGATTTACAGTCCTTATCGCTACCGAACCCCCCAAGAAGCAGATCACCGAAGTTCCCCACGCTGGTTTCCGAAAGAAGCTTGCATCTGCCGGTATCACAGTGATCAACATCATGAATGGAGGATTGATGGCATACATGTCCCGAGTGGACAAGGTCATCCTCGGCGCGCGCGCTATTGTGGCCAACGGTGGTGTTGTTGCCGATGCTGGCGCTGCAGCGGTTGCCAGAGCTGCCAAGGAGCAAGGAAATGCCGTTATTGTCCTCAGTGGCGTGTACAAGCTCAGCCCTGAGAATCCCTTCAACGAAGAGTCGTTGATCGAGTGGGGAGACTCTGCTAGCTTCGTCAATTTCGCGGATGGGCAGATGGTGAATAGTGTCGAGGTCCGAACTGCCATCACAGAGCTTGTGCCACCAGAGTTGATCGACACATACATCACCAATTTGTAAGTCGAGAGCCACTTATTGTTCAAATGATAGATTGCTGACATAAATATAGGGGAACTCACTCAAGAGATCATCTCTCAAGTCTCATTGCAGACCATTACAAGCAAGAAGACGTCGATTTTCACATGTGGAGCGGATGATTATCAAATATCAATCCAAATCAAGAAAAAAGAAATCCGCAGAAAAGTCGGTTGCTCTTCATATTTTTCTCCTGGCGTTGGCGAGTGGAGTTTTACTATCCATTGTGATATATACGTGTGAACGGATGAAACGACATGGAGTAAAGGTCCCATAGAATTGCTTGATATCTTTACAATATCAGCGTCAAGAGCCCATTGGCTTGTTTCAACCAATCTCGTTGCACCGAAAGAGCACTTATGCTGTGATCATTACGTAGAAAGTCCTGTGTCAGGCACATGGCACGTTAAGCATAATTTAAAGTGATTCCTACTTGGGGTTGTTGCAAATGCGGAAACTCTTTCATAGAGGTCAGGGCTAACAGTTCTCTCTTCACAGCTGAAAGAAACCCGTCACAAGATGTAATTGTTTCTCAGCTTTTGCATCCTCGTACAAATCTCTCTTCTGTTTGATGTTACACCAGATCATGTAAATAAAAATGCAATGTTGCTCTTCATTTTCCCGAGATATTGACCAGGCCGGGAGTACGGCATCTTTCCTAATAATGAATGTAGGCTACCTCTCTCGGCCGCGTAAGCACAAACTTGACTATTGGACGTTTGGGTTCCTGGGGAGTCATAGGGCTGCGAATCCGCGTTGCGTAACCCCAGCCATTGTCAAGGTTCAACAAATAATCAGACACCTGTACTATAATCTGTGAAGCCAACAGCTAAGGCTGTGCTTTATTAGCTGCTCTCGGTCGAAATATGCCCCGTTTATTTCGTCTTGCTGACTGACTTGTCTTTTCCGCGTATGCAGTAGCGCCGTAGATCAGCCCAAGGCGTTTCTGCAGGTTGCAAGGGTTACCCTTTTTGGATGATGGATATGGTGTGAGGTGATGGGACGGGATATCACAAAATTAGATAAAGGATACAAGTCCTCCTTTTCCTCCGCATCCGTAGCAGGGATAAGCTGTAGCAGCTCTCTGATTCTATCTACCAAGTTATTCACACATTCAGCCCGACTCAAACACATTTCCCCAGCCATAATATAAATGCCCCTCTAACTGAACTGATCAATCCCAACACATACACACCACCCATCATGGCAGACCCATCACGGAACATGGGCTCTCTCAACAGAAATTCATTTCAGGAGGACGCTCCACCGCCACCATATTCAGAGACAGACATTTACTCTGCCTCCTCGCGGTCTCCACGATCTTCTCTTCCTGCCATTTCCACTGTCGGCTCCGGCTTTAGATCCGACCACGGCCCCACAGCTCCGGGAAATGATGTTGCCTTCCCAATGTCACCCACTTCTACTACGGGATCAGTGATCTACACTCCTCCACTTACGCCTCGAACGGAGCCGACCTCAACTACTGCTACACCACTAGACCAGTCGCATACTCGTTTACTCAGTGCCATACGCTACTTCGAGACCCGACCGCCTCCAACGTCAACGTCTCTTGAGGAGCTTCGACATAGCATTGCTGTTAAGCCGGATTCCGTACCCCAGGACATCCCTTATCCCGAACACTGGGCTGCGTACGATGTCACGCCACAGGACTGGGCGACGTTTGTCAACTTTCTTCTCCCGGATCATGACTCACTAAAGAATGAAGCAATTTTCGGTGGAAAAATCAAAAGTGAAGACGGCTCTGATGCCAAGTCTGCTACCAGCAATGCAAGCGCTAGATCAGAGCGACAAACGACTGATCCCGACGAGTGGCACACAAGACGTGCGGAAATCCACTCTGTAGTACACCAGTGGAACCTTGTTTTCTTCAGACCCCGGAGGGTCGCCGTGATACTTGAACCTGAGGAGCCAGTGTATGCGTCTAGAGAATGGGAGGTTCCATCTAACAACCCTTCAGATGGAGTCCCGCAGGCTGGACCGTCATATCAGAGAGATGGGATGCCACAACGCAGAGATGGAGGTTTCCAAGGCGGTTGGGGAGGCCTTCGGGTGAATGAGAGTGGGGTTCGATGGGGAGAAAGATTTGTTGCCGATAGCAATGGGCTCCGAATTGGAAATCTCGTTATGGATAACAGAGGTATTCGCATTGGTGGTGAGGGCGCAGGAAATCGTTGGCCCCCTGGACCCGAGCCTGCACATATACATACAGGCCCTCCTCAAGTGCATCCTCATCTTGGGCCTCGGGGTCACCCAGAAGTCAATCTTGGTCCTGCTCGAGGAAGGGCACCCCATAACCTCCATGGCGGAGCTAGACATCGCCCTCGCTCCTGCTCGACGTCTTCTTCGTCATCCTCTGATTCTTCCGTTTCCTCCTCCAGCTCCGACTCTATCGGCTCGCTCCCCGATCACGACGACATCAAAGACGAGCAACTACCCTTCTACATCGCCCGTCTCGAACAGTGGACTGCCAATCCTCACGAGGTGCGCAGTAAAGCGGATGTCAAACAGCTCAAGGCCGAATTGAAAGCAGGGAGGAGGAATTTAACCCCGCTTGACCCGAATGTTGATAGAAAGGAACTCAAGAAGCAGAGCAAGACTCTTGTGCACCAATGGAGGAGTCTGAAGCGTCAGCAAAAGAAGGAAAAGAAGGAAAGGAGAAAAGCGGAAAAGAAAGAGAAAAGACGATTAAAGAAAGAAATGAAGGCGGCTCGCAGAGATCATCGGAGAGAGCAAAGAGGTCGCGGTCGCGGTCGCGGTCGTGGTCGTGGTCATGGTGTTGCAGATCCGCCCATGGTTCCTGGATTTCCTATAGCGCTTCCTCATTTTTCACCGGGTCGGGTGCCTCATCCTGCTTATGTTCCTGGTCCGCCGCCGGGACGCGGTGATTGGGGATGGCCAGGCAGAGGAGGCTTCCGTGGTTGAACAGATGTTCCTGTTGTACCTAAATGATCGTACGCCTAGTTAGATACACAATGATAACGTAAATTTCAAGACCTTATGAACTTTTTCAACTGCCCATAACGTGTTCAACCGGACTGCACATCCTTTTATCTATCCATCTATTAGAACAAATTCTTCCCTGCCTTTTTATTTTCCTCTTTACTTGTTTTAGTTCTTGGACTCATCCTTTTCCACCAATGATCCAACTCCCAATCCTCTCCCCACGGCGACCTTCATCTTTCGCTCTCCCTTACCATCTTTATCCTTGCCAGCTTCGGGATCACGGCCAACTTCACCTACGGCGTCACCCTCGTCGGCGGCTTCGTCGTCCTCTGCGGCGGCGGACTCGTCGACTTGCTTCTTGATGTCACCAAGATCTAGACGCATGCAGAAGGCGTCCTCACCGTCGGCATAGTATTTGGACTCGGTCTTCTCGTTGGTGAAACCAAGTGTGTTCTCGTAGAGGTGACGGGCTGCGGCGTTGGAGACACGGACGTGCAGGGAGACATACTTGGCCTGGAATGTCTCGACCATAGCAAGTTCTGCGCATATCAGTAATTAGACATTAAGCGAAAAATATCCGTTACTTACGGCTCTGACGCATCAGCTTCTCAGCAATACCCAGTCTTCGGTGTGTGCGCATGACGCTCAGACTGGTGATGTGGCCATGAGGGATACCGTCTGAAGGCTCCTCCTCCATCTTGGCAAGGACATATCCGACAATCTTTGGATACTCATAAGGGTCCTTCTTGGGCCTTGAGACATCGACGGCGACGTAGCTCAGCTGGGGCCACGAGAGGGCATGGTAGAGGTAGTACTTGAGGAAGTAGTTCTCGGGAAGGTTCTCGAGGTTTGCGTGCTGGATGAGGGGCAAGTCCGCGTTTGTGAGGAGTCGGATATCCATGGCTGCGGTAGGGAGAAGGGAGTCCTTGTGAACTGGTCTGGTTGAATGAGGCTCAAGAATTGAGGTACAGTAACAGTCAAGATAGAGATAGCTTCAGCCCACCCTGAAGCGGAATCGGCCCCTCAATTCGCGGCGGGTCTTAAAATCTGCGGGCGGTCAACTCTCAGTGAAGTCACCTACCTACCGTCATACGGAGGTCGGCAGGAAAACTCCCCCGCGCCGAGGAAACAACCCCACTAAGTTGAATCCTTGTTACTGTTACACGGGCTGCGATGGTGCTGGAATTGACCTCCATGAAACGCTAAGCCAGGCACCAATTAATGAGCTCCTCCACTGTACTACCCGATAAATATCCTCTCTTGGAAGCGCACCTGTCAAAGCCAACAATGGCCGCCACGGGACTTGCATAGAGGAGTTTGGTGCTTTGTCTCTATTGGCGCGACAATTGCAGTGGGTTCTAAATTGTGTCAGTTGTTGAACTAATACGCAAAAGAGGACTACAAGCAGACGAAGGGTCCAGATTCGTAGACACTTAGATGAATATAAATATACAGCAAGTTCTCGTCTTCTGATGCCATTCATAGACAAGGTGTTCTTTTTTACATTTCAGTTCTGTCCATTCGTTCTTTTGTCGTGATACCCGGCTCATCTTGTCTCACTCCACCAAGCTATTAACTCATAACCACCATGGCCCTTCCTCTTACTGGCAAGCTTGCCATTGTCACCGGTGCCTCTCGAGGTAAGTCAATTATCTTCCCCAAGCTCGGTTTGACTCTGCTGATCTCAAAAGGTATTGGTCTGGCTATAACCAAAGCCCTTGCTGCTCGCGGCGCAAACCTCATCCTCGCTTACACATCCGCCAACTCTGCCGCCTCAACAGCTGAAATTGCTTCTGAGCTGGCCTCCAAACACTCTATCAAGGCTATCCCTATCCAAGCCGATCTCGGAACTGTCTCAGGGCCTGCTTCTCTCATCAAGCAGGCCGCCGAGGCCTTCAACCCACTGCGCATCGATATCCTTGTCAACAACGCCGGCGTCGCTCTCAATGACAAGGTTCCTGATATCAAGCCTGATGACTTTACAACAAGTTACAACGTCAATGTCCGAGGCCCTCTGCTTCTAGTTCAAGCCGCAGAGCCTTACCTTCCTACAGACCGTTCTGGCCGAATCATCAACCTCAGCAGTGTAAGTGCCAGCTTGGGTTTCGTAGGCCAGAGTGTCTACGGTGGTACAAAGGCCGCTCTCGAGGCCATGACACGAACTTGGGCCCGCGAGTTCAGCGAGAGAGCCACTGTCAATGCCATTAATCCCGGTCCTGTCCGCTCAGAGATGTACTCACGCAACTCAGACGAGTTCAAGCGTCTCATCAAGCCCTTCATTCAGAATGCACCCCTAATGGCTGCTCGCGAAGGCATCGACGACCCGGAGGTTGTTGAGGAGGCCAAGACCGCTGGTGGTCGCGCTGGTGAAGCTGATGAGATTGCTGGCATTGTCGTCATGCTTGCTAGTCCTGAGAGTGCTTGGGCTACCGGGCAGGTCATTTGTGCCAACGGAGGAATGATTTTTGGTATGCAATAGATGATTTGGCCAGGGAGTTTTGGAAATAGAAGTTGGGATACATGTATTAGAAGGTGGTGGTTTTCAAACTAAATACAGCTTAAACATAGAGATTTCTCTTTATATAATACTGCAATGGTGCGACAAGTGAGTTAAGGTCTGCATGAAAGAAAGCAAATGGAATAGAAACAGTTAAGTAAATGTCTGACAAGGCAGTATGAGCTCCATTAGGGAGGTTAAAAGGTATGCTCCCGTCTCTGTAATAGGTTTTCTTTACATCTTATATCCCAGAGATCACTAAAATTTGATGCTGCCAAACTGAAGGTTATCAGCTACATGCTTTAATAAGTTGAAATGCCCCGCCTTATTAGTAGGCGGTGACGCAAATTCTGCCACACTCACTCAGTTAAGTTTCAACTCACTTACAAATCCATGGTGAGTCAGGACTCTACTCAGCCCAAAGAAATAAATCTTCACTATGGAAACAAGACAGACAGACTCCTTTGATCCTTTCGAGGATGTCCTCAACCTCGAAGAGCGCTTCTACTCAGAAGGCTACCAACTTGGCATAAAAGACGGCGTCCAAGCGGGGCGAATCGAGGGGCGATCGTTTGGCATGCAAAAGGGCTTTGAAAAGTTCCTCGAGAGTGGCCGTCTCGCCAGCAAAGCCATCGTTTGGGCGAACCGGATACCACCAAAAGACAAGGCTTCTTCGTCTGAGACCTGCACGTTGCCACCACTGCCCAGAAACGCAAGACTTGACAAGAACATCAACACTCTGTACGCCCTCGTGGAACCAGAGACGCTTTCAACGGAGAACTCGGATGAAGCAGTTCAGGACTTTGATGATCGTGTCAAGAGGGCACAAGGAAAGGCCAAGATTGTTGAGAGGATGGCTGGTGGTGGAAAAGAGACAACAGGAGTATCAAGCCCCTAAAGCACCATGCATGAAATCGGAGTTCGGGTGGGCGTATCAAATTTAGGACAAACCAAATTCGATATTCAGGAACTTGCATGTGAAAAAAGAAAGTCATCTGCATTGTCAATGGAAATTCTATACCCTCACTACCTCATAATTTGTATACACAACGTCTTCCTTCGCTTCTAATTTATTTGAAAGACCTGCAAGGGTATCTGCGGACGGTTAGCATTACTCCATACATGCCATTGCACTCGATCAACTTACCCTTCGCCATAAGATGACTCCTCAAGCTCGTACTTGTGCACATCCCACTTTCCGGAGTTCAGGGTCTGGCCGCTGGGCAGAGGAGGCATGCCATTGACGAACACATCCTTGGTCGCGTCGCTCGCCTTCTCAAGAGCCTTTGCCAGACCAGTCTCGGACTCCTGCTTGACAGCGACGAGCTGCTTCTCGCCGGCCTCGCCAATAAGATCGACCTTGGGAGCCTCAGCGCTACCGACAGTGAGAAGTTGGGCGAACTGGGACTGGTCGACAACGCTGAGCTGGGGGTAGTTTCGGCGGACGTCGCGCTTCCAGTAAGGGTTGTCGGCAATGTCGGCGGCGGGCAGCGTAACAGGGTCGTCGTACTCGAGAGGGTTGTTGGCGCCAGGAGGAGGGTTACGAAAGTGAGGGTTCAGAGGGACACCGTTGGAGCGCTCAGGGTCGATGGCCATGAAGCGGCGGAAGGCCTCCCAGATACCCGTCGACTGGAGGGTTTGCTTCTGTATGGGTGATGCTTTGTTAGCGGCTGTATATGTCATGTATGGGCTTCATGAGGTGCGAGTTAATTCGGAGGTAGAGACGGTCGTCGAGAGATGATTGGGAGGCATTGGATCCGCAAAGGTGTTCATCTTTCGTACCTTGGCGATGCTGACCACGTTGCTAGCGGCTTTGGCCGCTTGGGACGACATAATGGCGGCTGGTAGGCTGATGGAGGCTGTCGTTGAGGTTCGAGTGATGGAATCGTTTCCAACCTGAAATGCCGTCGTGATTATTGGCTGACCGATCGGTTTATCCGAGGCTCCACCGATGTAGAGTTTGGTTACCCTATAGTAAAGGCGCAGTTGAATAAATCTACGATGGTTGATTACATTAATATTAGTGATTTAGGTATATATTTCTTGAATTAAAATTCTTTTTACGTGATCAAATAGTCTCGAGTAATGGATTAATGTTTCGGTATATCGTCTAGTTCAATCTCAACTATGATGCTTGCTGGAATACTTTTGGAGTCTGACAAAAAATTATGCATAGGCATGTCTGGGAAATACAAACAGTTGACAACAGACAACCTTGAACAAAAGGTTCGAAATGGTCGAATATAACGCAAGGCTCCCGCCTTGGCTCTGTAAAGGTGTGCTCAGTCGATGTACCTTTGAAGGTTGAGAAGAAGGACTGTTTGAAAAATATAGACAATATTTGTGCCATTACTACGGCCCACAACCCTTCATTGAGACCTGTTTGAGTCTAGACACTGATTTAAAGCTAGATTGCCACTAACGTACCCAAGATCCCGTTTATAGTACTTGCCCGTACCCATCAATACCACACAATTATTTGCTAGCCAACTCATCAACAAGAGCCTGTACACGGTCAAGAGTGCCCTGCGGGCTTCCAGCCTCGGCGACAAGAACCTTACCCTCCTTGCTGATCACAAAGACACCGCGTGTTGTTCCCTTAGGAGCCTTCTTGAGCCCAATAGCGCCGATGAGAGTCGCCTTGGGGTCACACAGTAGCGGGTAAGGGAGCTTTTGCTTCTCCTTGAATGTTGTGTTGGCCTTAGGAGAGTCGGCACTGAGACCGTAGATAGCCAGGCCATCCTTGGTGAGAGGCTCATATGAGTCGCGGAAGAAGCAAACCTGCTTTGTGCCTTTGAGAGAGTCAGACGAAAATTCGAATGAGAAGGTAATGGAAACTTACAACCGGGGGTAGATGCCTTGGGGTAAGTGAAGAGAACGACGCCTGACTTGCTCTCATCAACCAGTTTCTTCAAGGTAGTCTTTTCACCATCGTTGGTCTCAATCTCGCCGCCAAAACCATCAAGGTCCACAACATCGCCAACCTCGAGCTTGCCGCCTGTCTTCTTGGCCCCTTGCGCCTTGGGCTCCTCAGCTTTGGGCACCTCCTCGGACTTTTCCTCCTCCTTGGAGCCCTCCTTAGCCTCCTCCTGAGCCTCCTCCTTGAGCTCTTCAGCCTTCTCGGGCTTATCTTCCTTCTCCGCGACCTTGGCAGCAGCCTTCTTCACTTGGGCAGCTTTCCCAGTCTTTGCAGTGGCCTTTCTCTTCACGGGAGGTGGGGGAGGCGCAGCAGGCGCCTTGCGCTTACGAAGTTCGACAGGCATGGTGATGTGTGAAGGGGATATGAGAAGTAGAGTCTCTACGACTTTGTGATAATGCGATGCGATGCGTTGTATGTGACGAGACAAAGAGCAATGCTGTATTCTGGAAAACACGGAGACAGATTTGCGATAAAAACTACCGCGTGAACACTACGAAACGCGTCAAGGAAAAAGCGTAAGAAAGAGATGAAAGACAAAAGATGAAGGTTGGGCGCTGGAAGGAAAAGAGAAAGAGAAGGGGAAATGGAGGAGCTACCTGACCGTCCGTACCCAGACCTGGCTTGGCCCTGTCCGTCGCTGTCGCATTCGATGCGCCTTCCTCCTCTGCCTTCCCCCCCAAACGGCATGTCTCATCTGGGTGACCAATAGAGCCTGTTCCAGGCCTTACAAGCTTCCGGGAGCTTGGACCACTATTGCTCGGCAGCGGATGATGCACGGACCAAGGGCAGTTTCGCTTGATGGTTGATTGATTTGAAGTGGAAATGGCGCGAAAGCGGAGCTTGAAGCCGGTAGAGGGTCATTTATCAATTGAAGTTATGCATCTAAGGCGAGTTGCCAGAATACTTGCTCAGATCATCCGTTCAACTTGGTTTGTGTAAGATGAGACGACGGCACTGATTTTCAATATCTAACCTGTGATGCAAACACTTCCAATATGAATCCTCGGGTAAAACTTGACGTGTGCTGTCCTTTAAGCAACCTCAGACTAACAAAATATTTTATAGAAATTTATGGCTCCAGGCGCTGCCTTTACAATGGCTTGTGTATTATTTGTGTGAGTGAAGAAAGTGGCGTGTTGTTTTACAAGGCAGTTTTTGAACATTCTCCTTTGTGTTTACAAGTTTCTTTAATTGATGCTAGTCTAAGAGATGTTATCGCTTTTGTTTCTTATACAGCTACAGAAATTCCAAAACGATTAACAAAGCTAACGTCACATAGATACACCCGCTCATCCATACACTCTGCCCGGGAGCAAGCAGTATGTGACTTCTTTGTCTTTCATTGTCTACTAGCTGACACTATATATAGCGTTCATCAAGACTGCCAGCGAATGGCGAGCGCACTTCAAGAGGTGGCTCATCTTGAGTAAAGGCGAAACTCGTCTGAAGCATACGAGGGCGTACGGAGTGGATCGATCACCATCAGGCCATTCATTATCTTTAAAAGGGCATATCGTAATTTTTATGATTTGTTGTCTATTTTCTCAAGCAATATGAAAACAAACTCCTCTTAATGCCACCACTGCACCAAATTCGCCATGCCTGAAACTCTTCAGCCCCTTGATGCAACTCAATGTCTCTGTTGTCCAAAATGATAAGGGGGCCTGCAGCCGTGTGCGCCTGCTGTATAGATTGCTCTCTGTATATGAAAAGCGTCAACGATAGGAACCAAGATTTGTCTAGCCTACAGTTGACGAAGGGTATCTCAGCCTTGCTCTGTCTCCTATTCCGTCCATGAACCCAGATGAACAGTCCTTCTCCAATCCTTGCAACTCCAGTGATTTCTCACTTTTTACCGCAACTTATAAAGTTACCGGAAAATTATGACTCTGCTGTCGGGTCCAGCAACAGATGTCGTGCTTCAGCCTTGGTGTGATACAGTTGCTTCATAACGTATTCGTATGTCAACATAGTAACAGTTGCTGCTGGGACAGCCCGCATCATGTTGGTGCCCAGTCCAGCATAAAACGCTCGCCACCCTTCTTCAGCCAGTATGACCCGGAAAGTATGAACGACACCTTGGTACCTGGGCTTCTCAGCAGGAGCTCGAGCACTACGGGTGCCTGTACCCGTTACCCCCATACCCTGAGCGAACTCCTCGCCAGCAAGCGGACGCCTTTGGGTCTGTAGTCGGGTGCGGATAACTTCATGAGGGTATGTTGCGGTACTGGCGAGGATCTTGGATAGAATCGAGGCTCCCAGAATTCCGAAAACGTGAGATTTGTTGTCTTCCTCGTTAGATTCGCCCATCCCTTGACCAGTAAACCTAGTCTTGAGATATTCGTACGTCGGGAATTGTACAGCAACGTGCGTCAAACCGAGAAGAGCAGGTGTTAGTCCGGAGTAAAACGAAATGAGACCTTCCGAGGTGTACATCTTACGGGCTGCGTCGAGGGTGGATTTATAGTGCCAGTCGTGTAGCGTCGGTCGCGCTGTTGGTGTGCCTGTTGCTTTCGGGTAGTATGCGGAGTGGTGGTCCTGGGTATTGTGTCTGATATTGCTCTGCGACATGAGCCGTGTCTTGATAACCCATATTGGGTTCGTGACTATTGTACTGCTGGCGCCTGCTATAATCGACGACCAGAAGTTGACTAGATGACTATTGTCTATTGGGTAAAATATTAGTATGCCATCGTATGCAATTTTGACCGGCAACATACCATAATGTTGTGATATATACCCCTTGCTCTTATTGTAAACCGTAAACCATACAGCCCAGGTTGGTAGATACCCCATTACAATAGGCCCCAGTCCACGGTAAAGACCTCGGATCCCTTCCTCTCTCCAAATGACCTTGCCTGAACCAAGAAGACCATTGTACAGCTTTGGATGACCAACATGTCGTCCCTTGTTGAGAGCAGCGTAGCCACCTTGCGCCTGAAGCTTGGTCTTGATAACGTCCAGTGGGCATGTCACGACACCTGAGGTAAAACCTCCCACCGCACCAGCGATAGCGTTGAACTGAGAGTCGGAGGCGTTAAGCGCCCATCGATGCATCGGGGTTACCGTCGTGGAGTACATTGAAGCGTCGGAGGATGCGTAGCTGTAGGAAGATGCAGCATAGTCTGAAGACGGCGACTGGGCAGCTTCGGGAGGAACCTGGTCAGTTGACATCCCCGTCGTCCGCTATTGAGATCGCCAGTTATCGTCTGTACTTGTTCGTTTATATGTGATGTCAACAATCAAGGATGAAAGTTGATGTTGGTGTCGCTATCGCTTAATCGTGTGTATTATCGTCGTGGTGTCTGTCAAGTTCCGACCTGGCTATTCTTCTCCAGAAGACGTCAAGTTGATATATTCCGAGAATCGAATCCAGAAGAAACCAAAAATCAATCTTCCTGCACGTCGTCGATTATCCGCAGCCTGTGATATCGTAACCGCCGTAATTTCTCAATTTCCGGACCGATTCCGCCCCCGAAAGCAAGACGGTTCCCGTCCGTCAAAAAAAGGTCTGACGTCTGTCTGCCACTATTGGAGTCTTGCAGCCGGTACAAAGGTACTGCGGGGGAACGAACGCTCGCTCCCACGCGCCGTGACCGACCGCTTCCCACTTCAGCGAATGGCGCCGGCCATTGACTTTGGGAGTCAAAAAAGCGAAAGCGTTTGGACCGGAAAAACCGGTAGCAGTTGTTGACAGACGCGGGAGGTGAGGGACGAGAAAGGGTGAAAATGAGGCTGAAAAGACCCAGTATCGAGAATGATATGCGAAGTTATAAGAAAGAGTAAGTAGGGAAGAAGAATCAAGTTTCCCGTTGGATGGATGGCGGAGGATGGAAATCAGCGGAGGAAATCAGGACGGGGCGGGCTAAGGGAGTCAGAAAAAACCAAACACTATTGATTGGACTTGACATTAAACCTCTCATAAACCCAATGAAACGCTATTACATATACAAATTTATATACAATAATAGAAAACGAAGGGTGGAATCATAAACCGTTCCCATTAAACACCATATTTTATTTACTTCATATGTCTCCTTAGTCCAATCTTTTACTCTACTGCAAAATCTTTCTTACACCCCAGAACGAACAAGCTCTAACTGGCTACCTATATGATGCACTGTCGGCACTTGCAGGGCTCTCTTCACCATTTGATCTTGGACACGAAATTTATTTGCTTATCTTTGCTGACAGCCTTCAACTCAGAGCTTTACTATTTGATAAAGAAGGGCATTTTTCTGGTTATCTTACTGAATTCCTCTCTGAACTCCTTTGCACCGGTGCAAGCCGGTCTTATTTGCGGAGACGAGAGACCAACCAATGTTCAAAATAACGCAGCGTAGACTAACAGACACTAGGAAAAAGCAGACGTTTTGACCTGCACAAGTGAGATGAGATACACAATTCTGTCTGCATGTGGTAACCATAGCACGAGTGCTGGCTGGCACAGCTGCGACTCGCTTGTCCAGTAGCCTGTAGGGTCTCGTACAAGCTCCGAAACCGATCTTGAACCCTGTTTGACGTGGGATGGAATGACGACACGTTCCGAGGCCTGCATAATGTAGTAGAAATTTCGTCCGAGGTAAACGAGGTTGTATGACAAAACAAACTGTATATGTTGTGCATATGATAGTGATCTCGGTCGAACATGCTATCTTCTTGAGATATCTTTTACTTCCTATTACACATATTCATCTAATCTTTGGCCGTTCTATCCCGAACCGGTTTCCTACGGGACATAAAAACCCCCACCTTGTCAACTGTCATGCTCCACTGTCTCATGCCATGTGCATGTGCTGCGCCACATCTGATTTAACCAGCCTCATCTGATATGGTTGCGCCTCAGATGGGAATTGTGACTTAGTCATCATTCTAGTCCCCTTCTGCCCGGATCGAAATCCAACCAGCCAGCGAACGACAAAGGAATGGTCATCAAGACCACGTGACGTCCCGAGCTCTCCCAGGAAGTTTTGCAATTGCTCGCTCAGCCCATCCGCAATTCGCGCCATTTCCGACCGACGACGAAGACGACACTCCAACCCCCGGACATCAATTGCTTCCTCTCGATTCAAAATGAAGTACTCGCTCGCCCCCTTCATCCTCCGCAGGCCGTGGCTCGCCCGCTTTTTCAAGCCTGCCGCTACCTGGTACGTCAACACTGCCGGGTACCGCCAGATGGGTCTCAAGTATGCGAATCCCCTCTCCCTACTACGCCGTCAATTGGGCCTCGAAACGAAGGATACGGCGAAATCCTGGGATGGTTTTGGCTGACTTCGAGTCTTCAATTGGTTGATATAGATACGATGATCTCCTTGAGGAGGAGAACGAGACTGCCCAGGCTGCCCTCAAGCGCCTCTCCAACCGCGAGTCCTACGAGCGCATTTACCGTATCCGACGTGCTGTCCAGTGCAGTTACCAGCACAAGCTCCTCCCCAAGGACCAGTGGACTACCTCTGCCTCGGTATGAAACAACCCTGCGATCGATTATTCTCTCTGCCGGCTGCTCCTCGGCAATCAACGAGAGAGTTCACGATTCCGATATATTACGAATGAATAGTGTCGACTAACTCGCCACCCCCTCTACAGGACAAGCCCTACCTCCAGCCTCTTATGGAGGAGGTCGCCGCCGAGAAGGCCGAGAAGAACGAGCTCGACTCCATCGCCGTCGTCCGCAAGCACTAAATTGTTTTTGGCCCTCGGGTTGAGAGAATAGTAGGAAGAGGTTGAAGAGTGGTAGGACGGTGGTTGAAAGAGGGAATTGCCCGTCCCCTAAAGAAATGGTGGCCACGCCTCAACGGACTAGACAATTCCCGTGTATCCTATGTAGACGTCTGACTTGACTCGTTTTGCACATATCATGACCATTTTGATCGGTTTTGAACGCATGTGAATTCTTTATATGAAAAGCTATCTCATGCATGCATGCACAACTTTGTAATGTACAATATACTATCTGTGAAGGACTTCACCAGAAGCCCATCTTCAGGCAGCTCTTGTGCCGTTGTTCAAAGATGCCTGATCGGAGAGATTTGCAATACATCTTCGTCAAGACATCCTTCACGATTCTTACACGAGTTTCACTGGCTGATCAGCCTCTCTAAGGCCTCATCTCCCCAGCGCTACCTTCCCTTTTTCTGATGCATAGGAAAGAATCCAAGCCTCGACGCCATACGCCGCAGATACCGGATCCTGATTTTCCCTAATTCGTCAACCCCCATCATGCGACTCCGTCTTAAAATAGTGCTTTTCCCATCCAAATATGGCCGTTAAGCTCGTGTTCAATCGTGTCGCCTTCTCCATGACCTATACTCAGGCATGGGGGCTATCGGTGACTGTAATACATAGTTTCGAGACAAGCTGCTCGAGAACTCCTTATACTCGTTGGTAAAAGAGCAGATAGGCAACCTTGTTGTCCTTGATGTTGTCCTTGATCGGCTTGGCGGCCTTGGTAGTACCGTTGGTACCGTTGGCAACGCTGCTCCATTTCTTTGCTCCCCCAGCAGGGCTAGTCACCTTGCTCCATCCGTCATCATCCCCAACGTCGTCATCTAGAACACCACCGAATCGGTTACCCGATGTAGGACCCTCCTTACGGATGTCCTTAACTTCCTCCTCTTCGCCGCCCTCAGCGACATCCTCACTTCGAACTCGGCGAATGACTGTATCGTCAATACGAATCCATTCGCGTCCCTCCTGTCGTCGCACATCGACAGTGTAGTGCCCCCCACTGGCGTTCTTGCCATGGTGATACACCACGCTGATCAGCTTGTACTTGGGCATTCCATCGTCACCCAGAGTCTGGCGTTTCTGCCGAGACAAGGCTTCACGAGGAATCTCAAGCTCCAAAGGATAACCAATCTTCTTCCAAATCTTCACAGTTCCATTGCCCTCCGCGTCAAACTGGAAACGCTTCAGATGCAGGATAAGGACAGGAGGTAGTGACTCGATGAAAACTTGCTTAGTAGCTGTGACATCCTTGCCACGAGGGGAGTTGAAATCTCCCTGAAGACGCTCAGGTCGAGTAAGGCCTCTGAGCGCATCAACGACATTGCGCACATCCGAGGATCCAATATCTAGCTGAAGAGGCTGGTAAGGCTCAGTAGTGATGGAATCCTTCAATCCAGGCACACGAAACTCAGATCGCAACAAACCACCAAAGATTCTGGAGATAGGGCTGGACGAGTTAGGACCGGAAGATCGAGAAACAGCAGCCTTCTGCTTTCTGCCAACTTCCAACCAATCGTCAGCACCACCGGCACCTGAGCCAGCACTGGGGTGGTGCTCCGCTTCTTCGGGAGTAAAATTCTTGAGGACCGTAGTGCACTCGTCATCAAGTGACTGTAGTAGGAAACCAAGGAATTCCTCGGCATCTTGCTGATGACCCCGCTGCAGTTTATTAGTAACGTGATTTGTTAGGGACAGAAACCACATACCCTCATGCTAGCGAATCGTGGAAGCTGCCTTATAGCTTCGTACACGAATTCAGGAGTAAAAGGCTCACCATAGCGCTCAAGCTCTTCGTTCTTGAGAATAGTGCGTAGAGGCTCAACGCCGGAAGCAGACTTGATGGTCTTGAACTCATGCATAAACATGATCCTGCCCTTTGTTAACATCCTGAACCATTTCTTTTAACTATCAACTTACATCGCATCGATAAGAGGAGTATCGCTCTTGAAGCTGTGAACAGCGCGCTTGCTGATCTGGCTAAGGAAATCATAAAATGGCAAACAAAACATCAAAACTTGCAAAACCTGTAGATTATTAGTTTATGATCCGAAAAGAAAAATAAATATTTTGGACGTACAGAGTTCATGTAACACATGTTCCCAGTATTAATCAGACCGCGGGGCTCAAGGAAAGAAACTTGATCGGCGAGACCAACGTGGAACGTGTGAATGGCCTCCGCAACGGAGTTGGCATTGACTTTCGAGAAACTAGGGGTAGCACCATTCGAGGTTCTGGCGACACTCTCGGTACCATGACCATTGGCAGCAGTATTAACAGGAGCAGCACCGTTGGTCCCCTCAGTCTTTCCAGCAACTATGGAAGCGGGCTTCGAAAAGAGTTTCGCCCAGCTTGAAGGTGGAGCCTTGACAGCAGGAGCAGGCTCGGCTACAGCTGATTCAGACTCAGTGGGCTTCTCAGAAACTTCAGCAGTGACTGTTTGCTCAGGAACACTTTCGGAAGCTGCATCGCCGTTCGTCGGCTTTTCAGCACGTGCAGGCTTAGCATCCTTAGTGCTCGCTTTGGGAAGCGATGGAAGAGCAGGAGCAGGAACAGCGGAGGAGCGTGTGGCAGGCCGGTTCGTCGAAGTCGAGGTAGCGCTGGTAGCCGTGTTGGTGCGCGATCGTTGTTGGAGAGGAGCAGCAGGAGTCTCGGAAGACTGGCGAGGGGTTGCAGCAGCCTCCGATGGAGCTGTCGATGTGGCGGGGGTAAGGGCTGAGACGGAAGGTTCTGTAGAGCTAGCTTCGGGAACGCTGGCCTGCTCTGCGGCAACGTTGTGTTGACCAACTGGCAGGGAAACATTTGCACTATCGGCATTGAGACGCCTCCTCCATCGTCCGGATTTTGTGGTTCGAACAGGGAACTTTTCGTCAGGGTGAGAGTACCATGGTAGCTATGGAAAGTTAGTTATGCTTGATGCATCGAGACTTTCAAGACTTACAGGTGCACGGAAAGGTTCCTTTGGAGCAGGAGCAGGAGAAGGCTCTCGTGGAGGCTCAGCGGGGGCAACAGGAGGGGCAGGGGGCGCTGGTTCAGTCTCCTGCGGAACCGGGGGAGTTGGAGGGGGAACTGTTTGCGATGAGTGGGTTGAGGTAGGAGTCTGAGGTGGAATTGGGGCGGCAACATGAGGGGGTTGATAAGGAGTCGGCAGAGCAGGAGATTGTTGTTGAGCTGGGCGGGGTGCGTAACTCGGAGAGACGCTCACACCGGACATAGGGACATATTGGGACACAGCGGGGGGCGATCGTGCGTAGTGCGGCTGGTACATATAACCACCGGGTGAAGGCATCCCGGCGTTATGGTACTGGGCATTTTGATACTGGCCGTTCTGGTACTGTCCAACTTGGTATTGCCCACCTTGAAACTGCGCATTGGGATACTGTGCGTTCTGGTAGTGGTTTCCCTGGTATTGCGGCGGGTATCCATAATACTGCTGGCCGTAAGGCATGTAGTTGTAGTTGGGATACGCGGAACTCATGTGCTGATGCTGATGGTGGTGATGTTGCTGCTGCTGGTATTGGGACTGGGACTGGGGAACAAAGGGAGGAGGAGGCTGCCTCCGACGAGGCGCTCCAGGACCGCCGACCATATCGGCGCCGTGAACACCAGCTCCTCCCTGTATATTCTGCCCAGCCGGCAGATGGCGGTTACTCATCGTGCCGGCTTGGGGATTGAGTGAGGACGGGAGTCGCCCAGTTGGTGCGACACCCTTGCAGACAGCGTGTGAGCCTGCTCTTGCGGACGGTGCAAGATTCGAAGTCGTCGGGCTTCAGTTTGTCGAAGTTTTGGGAAAGCGAGGGGCGAGAGATATTGCGACGCGACACCAGAAGCGAGGCGGCCTGATTTGACCGCAAAAAGTACCAAGTGAATATAGGTACGTCTGTCGAGACGTAGGAGAACAAAGGCACCTGAGGGTGGGTTAACAAGCCGCACAACACAAGTACATGGACTAAGCGAAAACAGAGCAAACAAAATCCGGGACAAAAAAGAGAAAAGGTCGAAGCCGAAGAGTAGACGCACTGAGGAAGGACGTAGAGAGCGGATTTGACCGAGTTGCGTCAGGCAAAACGGGGGACGCTTGAGGTTGCGTTGCGATAGTTAGGTGAGGTAGGGTAGGTAAGGTAGGTAGCGTAGCGTAAAATGATGCAGCACAAGCACAAGCCCAGGGCGGTAATGGAGAAATAAAATTATCCAACCTGAGGCCGGGCTGCGTCTGGTGCTGAGCTGAGCTGGTTGATGACCTGGGGCTATGAGCGCACTGCCGCTGAGACGAAAGTCAAGCCCGCCGCAAACTATGAGCAGGTACCTAGACACTGCACGACCCGTCAACCCGCTTGAGGCAAATGTTGCTGTCTGAGGCAGAAATTTGATTCCATCTATGGATACTGAGCTACTGTGCTCCACTCCTTCCAGGCCAAGCCCCGGCATCGCTCATCTTGATCCCTGCCTGGGATCGATATTGTAAGTGACATCCATGTAAGAAAGTGAATTAAATTGATCTAGGAATGATGAAATCCTCATCCTAGTAGTACAAGCCTACAGGGTTCAGATACAAAGCTATGGCGGATTCGCAGAAAAGGTAAAATTTAGGTACCAGAAATGTAAACTCAGACGCTCAATTACTAAACTAGTGATCCATATCAACATATTCACTCTCGCTAAAGTCCTATTTAAAACATAAAACTCCTCTAGAGTTACTCATCACGAAAGAGCCATCTACCACCTGGCCGCATTGCCTCACGGTGTCTATCTCGAACTGTTTGCTTTTCTCTCTGAGCAGCTTCTGACCTCTCCTCCTCTAGTTCTTGTGTGTTTGGAAAGTCTGCGTTCCAAAATCCTGGAGGGCTTCGCATTCTTGCGTATTGGTATCGGTGCGGGTTATGCTTATTGGAAAGCTGCTGCGTCTTGGCTTCAATCCACAACTCATCGCGCTCTTTCTTATCCATGGTTCCTAGTTTGTATGCAAAATCACCTAGGTACTCTTCCAACAACTTCTGCTCTTCTTGTCGTTCAGCAGCTGTGAGGGGAGAATTTGGACGTTGAGATATGGCGAGTTTCCGGTAATTCTCCCCGCAGCAGTGCATTTCGGTGCACCCTTGCATGCGAGACCTTTCGTCTTTATTACGAACAACGTCTGAATAGGCAAAGTCATGGCCATCGTTTGCCTGGGGGTTGATCTTGAAATCATCCGGACGCAGTTGTGAAAGTGGTTTGTGCCGTAATCGTGATTGTGCTCCTTGCTTAGAGGCCAATGGTGATCGTGCGTTTTGCGGTGTGATTTTAGATGCAGCAGCTATGGTTGGAGTCCGACTTGGCGTAAGCATCTGCTGAACGGGAGGTCTGTCTTTAGCCCGAACTGCCCCTTCAAATGGAAGTACTCGTCGGCCTGGGATCGCAAGATCTTCTGCTGTGGTGCTTGGCCTCGCGGCTGCTCTGGGATTCAATCGAACAGTAGGCGTATCGTTTTGAACAGCAGGACTATTCAACAGTGTATCTAGCCTTCCCTTAGGGGCTACATTTGGGCCACTGTTCTGCCTATAGGCTTCCCCATCCTCGGCCAAGGTTGAGATGCCACGATCCAGCACCTTTAAGGGTGTCGTGGGGTTTTCTTTACCCGGCCGAACCACTCTACGATTCACACTCAAGGGTGTGAGCGCAGAGGTACGCTCAATTGGACGAGCTGTTTGTGGAGGATCCGGTCTAACAAAGAGAGTTCGGGGAGTGGTCGTTGCCGTCGCAAATGCTTCGCTCTTGACCCTCTCTTGCCATTGCGACTCTTCCAGTTCTCGGCGTTTTCGGGGTGTCAATAGTCGTTGTGTAACATCTCCCAAGTCCAAGCTTTCGTGTGGAACCAAAGTAGCAGGCCCCAAAGGGTGAATTGGGCTTGAGGAGCGCTCGTCTTCCTCCAACTTTACCCTTTGTAGCGGCATCTCGTTATCCTCGTTGTCCCGTTTCCTCTTCCGCACCTCTCTTTCAGATATGACGATTGGATCGGACGATGGCTCTTCCTTGATTTTGACATCATTCTGGGGTGGCAGCTCTGGCAGTTCATTATCATCACGCTTGGACTCCACTTCACTCTCTGTCGAGTCTGAACTAGGGTGGGCAGTCGTTGTATCTGGAAGTGGGAGGTTGTTGTCGTGAAGAGAGGCAGCAGCCAATGGCGGTAGGTCCAGATCGGCTTGATCTAGCCCAGCTTCAGAAGTAAAACTAGTGATGGGGCTTGGGACATTTCCTTCTGTTACTTTTGCAGCAGGAAGTGTTGTTGCTCGAGTGTTTCTGTTGTGGCGTTCCGTGATGTTAATGCCATGTTCTTCCTCGGCCGCCTTGATCTTCTTCTCCAGTAGCGTGGCGTGATTGACCCATCGATCTCTTTCTTCTTTCCTCTTCCGTAGAGCATCCTTTGCTTGCTTGAAGTTTGCCGATAATGCTTTGAACTTTTGGCTCACTTTGGCACACTCGAGCTTCCAGTCTGGCTCGTTTGCATTTCCCGAGAGGCTGCTCACAGGAGACGTATTTCCAGCATGCTTGGTAGACAACTTTTGCTGCAATTGCTCCCTTAATCTGGCATTTTCATCCGCTAATCCAGCGATACGAGACGCGTGATCATCTCGCTGTTGTAGAGCCTCATTGAGCTCTTGTTTGGTTTTTTCAAGATCTGAACCGTGTCAGCCATTTCCATCATGCTGTGTCAGTGTGACGTACCTGAAGCAATCTGTTGATCAATCAAGTCGCAGGCGCTGGTGATGGCATCAAAAAGAGCCGGACGGCCTGAATCAAACCAACTTGTCATCCTTTTATATACAAACTGTTCAGCATTTCTCTGATTGACCCTTTTTTACTGACTCGAACGACGTGTAGAGGTTAAGCATGGTGATGCAGTGTCAACGCGTCTCCACAATTTTGCCTAACGCGGCGATTTCTACTTTAGGGACGTGACAGTTGCTCAGCGCGGCCCCACGTGATCCTGTTGAGAACTCATGATGAGATACACCAGTCATCATGATAGCTAAAGTCTTTAGCTTAAAAGGTGTTAACAAAGTCAGAATGTGTTGATATATTATGATAACGTGTCGTGTTTCGAAAATATCAATTATCGAGGACATGTTGGGTCGTCCAACTGTAAGTTTAATAACGTTGATATGGTTAAGAGGGCATGCTAAGTTGGTGTATTAACGGTCGATGAGTACTTCCAAAACGTTGCTGCATAAAAGTATCCTACACATTATTAATTGATATAGTACACATAAACACAATCGCTATGATGTTACAACTAATATTGCATCTCATTCCTGATCCTTTGCAAGCGCCCAGCACTTACGCATGCCAGTCCCCATCGACTCTGCGTCAACAGCTTCACTTGTCGCCCATCTCAAACGATCTCTAGTCAAAGACTTGGTATCATTCAAGTCACCATCTTCGAGTGTAAAGAGATGGACATGCATCGTGAGCTTCAAATGAGAAAAAAGCCAAGGCACGCTCCCCAATTCGGCCACATGCTTGGCTTTCGCAGCTTTGCCTCCGTGTTCGTCAGCGATTTTCGAGACATATGCCAGAGCCTTTGAACGCCTCTTTGCTGGCGTATTTCCCTCCTTGGCGTCTTGCAGAATGTAGCTGGGAAACTCCCAAAGACCAGCCAATAACCCCTTTTCTGGTCGCTTCTGGATCAGATACTCGCCGTCAGCTCGACGGACCACGCACACTAGAGTGTCTTCTTCCCTCACGGCTTTCTTGATTACTTTGAGTGGGAATTTACGCGCATGTTCGACAACGGTCTCGATATCGCGGGGACTCAGGGTTGCTTTCGTTTTAGTTGTAGAAGGCTTGTCTTCGGTTGACGCCTTAAAGGCAAAAGCTGAGAGTGTCATCTGCTTGCCCTGAGCTCCTTTAGTTGTAGCCCCTTTCGAAGCTTTGGTGTCCTCGACCTTGACCTCCGTTTCGTCCGGAGCTGCTTCTTCAAAAGGTTCGCAGAGGTCACAAATATCTTCGATATCTCCAATTTTCGTTCCTCGATCTTTGCTTGAGACCAGTGTTTTCCCTTCGGCATAAACACGACAAGTTGACGTGATGGGGCATTCGGAGCAGTTTGGTTTAGGAATGCATATAGTACTTCCAAGTTCCATAAGTGCTTGTCCCCATCTGCCTGGCCGATCGCTTGTCTCAACTTCTTCGCCTTCCTGCTTATCCGTACCATCTCGCGCTATTGCCTTCACTAGAGCGTCGGCAGCAGCCCATAGCGTATCTATCACGGCTTTATTCGTCTTGACGTTGCCGAACAGCCCAAGTTGTCGACTCAATACCCGCAAAACATTTCCGTCCACCATGGGTGCAGCCCTTCCAAAGACAATAGAGGAGATTGCTCCGGCAGTGTACCGCCCAACACCAGGAACCTTGGCCTCGAGGTCTTGAGCATTAGAAGGTAGCAGACCCTTCATGGTCGAATCGTTCACTACAAGCTTTGCTGCCTCATGAATTCTTGTCGCTCTGCTGTAGTAGCCGAGCCCACGCCAAGCACTGAGAACATCATCCGCACTTGCAGCCGCAAGGTCATGGATTGTGGGCCATTTGTCCATCCACCTGTTCCAATAATCGATGACGACAGCCACTCGTGTTTGCTGCAACATGATCTCGCTGATCCAGACCCCGTAGGCTCGTCGTTCCAGGAGATCCCGAAGTTCGTCCTGCCCGTGATCCTTTGGGTTTATCCATGCTTTGCGCCATGGCATTGAACGCTTGGTGCTCACACTGTCGAACCATTCTAGAAGTGCCTGGCGGGAAGATGACTCTTTCAACAACAAGGGTCGGTGGTATGTGATATGATGTTGTCTAGATGGAGGAGTACATGGATTTGAATCTGTCTCTCCTTTTGAAGAAAACAGAGAATCTTGGATCTTGAGAATTTCAGCTTTACTCCTTGACGGCTGCGTTTTCCTCTTTTTCGCCGTAGGCTGCTCCGTATCGTCTTCAGGAGTCGCGTCTTCTTCTGATGCAGACGCGTCAAAATCTGCATCCTGATGAGGCGAAGGGCGTTTAGTGGCGCGCTTCCTCACAGGAATAGTTAGTTCGTCATCATGTTCCAGCTGAGATGAGATCTTCTGTGAGGCACTGGCCGCACTCGAACGCGTCGTTCGTGGTGGTACTTTTATAAGAAACTTGTCCATAATGCCCGACAGTAGAGAAGACAATTCTTCGGCACACGACCTGAAGTTTAGTATATGGTATTTCGAGAAAGAATATTATCCAAGTAACCAGATTGGGTCGTCTTTGACTGGAGAGAATAGGAGAAGATCAAGATAAGAAATGTTAGTGTTGAGGCAGGTTTAAGCGCCAGGGATCCACGATAGTGCTATTTGCCCACTAAAACTCAGTGCTCTTCATCTATGCCTACCTAGGGCAAGGAATTGGCTGTAACTTGAACAACCTCAATTCATCCATGGATACTAAGACAAATGATTTTCTACTGAAACTATCTATCAACACCACAAGAAAACACTTAGGCCATGATGAACTTCACGGCGAATTTTGTTTTAACAATGCTCCTCCTCGACTATGACATCAAATAGTCTCCATCCAATGCTATCGGAATGTCGCTTACAGGTACGACCTGCAGATGCAGGCGCCCGTCCAGGGTCCAAGAAGCATCCATTGGCCGATCAAAAGACAATGCTGGTTTCCATGTTTCCAGTGACCTCTGCCTCGTCTCAACGAGCTCGTTCACTTTAGACTGGATCTCAGAGTACCTTGAACCGAATTGTCACAATGTCGCTGTCGACCTTCTGCGTACGATGCGCCGGTATCTTCAAGGGCCACTATGCTCCTACAAATATCCTGACACAGCACAACATCGTCGATACTGAGGATGCAGACTATGTGATTTATGGCTTCGATAGAGAGACTACGGAATGGAAAGTCAGGCTGGACACCGTTCCAGACCAAGAAGCTCCAGTGCCATATGTTCACCATAATCTGCGAGATTTGGCAGAATCGGCAAACAGCTGTGTCTTTTGTGCCATGATCTGGGAGAGGCTGACGATTGAAGAATTTTTGACTTATTCCCCGAGTCTAGCTGAGATGGAGAAGAAGGATGTTGTTTGCATCCCAATCATTCAATCGAAAGGTGCTTTCTATTCCGGAATATTCTCTTTTGCAATTCTTTTTGCCTCTTGGTCAGGGCATAATTGGAAAGGTTATGCATTTCACAGATTCAATGCCTTTGAAGCACTTAGTAAGTGTTTGTTCATTTTCCATGTTCAGACAGGTCTGACAAATTCAGGCGTTGAGAATGGGGATAACAGGGTTATATGGAAACCCGTCTTTGACCGACAACAATCGCTTTCTCGAATTCGCCGCTGGCTTGAATCGTCGACCAGGAGCTCAGAGCTTCGCCCCCAATTGCCCACAAGGCTTCTCTGCTGTCAACCATCACCAACCCCTGGAGGGAACCCTACGGTCAGAGTCGTGGACTCTGTCCACCTTGATCCATCAACTTGCTATGCCGCTCTCACCCATCGCTGGGGCGCCGTGCAGCCTCTGATGTTGTTGAAAGATCTGGAAAAGACATTTCATGACAACATTCCCTTCGCTTCTATCCCGGCAACGTTCCAAGACGCCATCAAGCTGGCAAATAACATTGGGATCGAGTATATGTGGATAGATTCCCTTTGTATTATACAAGACTCAAAAGATGACTGGCAAGCTGAAGCTGCGCGCATGGCATCTGTGTATTCTCAGTCATATGTCACGATTGCTGCTACTTCTGCACAGGATTCGGCCGCAGGGCTCAAAGAACAAACTTCCATGCTCAGACATCCATGTGAGATCACGCCATCTTGGACAGGATTTGAAAACGAGATCCCGCCAGGGCCTTTGCGAATTATAATTCGATCCGGTTTTTGCGACGAAGTTCTTTCGAAGCCCCTATTCCGTCGAGGGTGGACGTTTCAGGAATGGATTCTATCACCTAGAACTATCCACGTAGCCCGAGATCAGCTTTGGTGGACATCAGCCACGAGCATGAAGTCTCAGGGTTACGCGGCACATGAAACTTGCGAAGGATGGGATTTTGACGTTGACCGAGATCACATTCACACCATGGCACCTGGGGATTTGTACTCTCTTGCGAGCCAGTCCATTGAAACTCTTCCTCGGGTATGGCACAACCTATTGCAAGAATATATGTCGCGGGATCTCACCTTTGAATCTGACCGTCTGGTAGCTTTTGCTGGCATTGCGGCTTTGTATCAGAGCTTTGCGAAGATCTCTCCTGGCTCGTACTTGGCAGGAATATGGCGTCAAGTCCTCCTTCAAGATCTACTCTGGTCTGTAGGCAGTGGGAGAAAGGTCTTGCCTCCACAATTCTACCGCGGTCCTTCGTGGTCCTGGGCTTCGGTTGAGCCAGCGCCGAACTGGACTGGGAGGTTCCTAATCGGCAACAAGGCTGTAAATGTCGACCTGGAGCCGGATGAGGAGCCGTGGGCTGCCATGGCCACTGTTCGAGAGGCATCAGTCGAGACAGTGGGATCCGAGTTTGGGCCCGTATCCGGAGGCCACTTAGTAATTCATGGACCTTTGATCAAAGCCCGCCTTGGTATGGTGTTGATAGACCTCTCGGACCGCCTCACTGAAAAACAAGCTGCTGAGTTTGTACCAGGCGGCAAGCTGCGATACGTGCGGAATTACGTATCGATGCCAAACAAAACAAGGGCTGCGAATGCAAACGCGCATGCTGAGATGAAGGTAACGATGGCTCAATTAGACGCCGTCCCTAAGACAGTGGCTTCTGATGAGGAAATTGACATCTACCTGGCCGTTATCTATTGTCACATTGACCTTGCTGAGGACCCCATCGCCCATACTTTGGCTCTTGTTAGAGGTTTAGAAAAGGGTGAGTTTCGCAGAATTGGATACGTTGAGATGTCTGAAGATATGTTAGAGTCGTGGAAAGAAGCCAGGGATTTTGGTGTCTTCGAAGCTCTTACGGACGAGAACGAGTACCTGAGTGTTGGAGATCGGCCCGGCTATTATAACTACCGAATCGTCTAGGAGTTCAAACCTTGGGGTTCCATACGTCAATGCGCATTGTGTGGAACTCTAATAAATGGTGGATAGTTGCGCGTCATGACTTGATATAATGGAGTTGTGAACTCATGTGGGACCTTTACTGAAATAACATGGTCGCATGGTAAGGCTCAGGATATCTACAGTTTTTTTTAATAGCATTTCACACCTCATGTCTAGTTACACGATGTTTGCATTGAGATGCCTTATGAACTTCTTTGTAATCGGCTTATTAAATTGAGGTTTCACGGATTGAGTTTCGATATCACCAAGACATGGCTTCCGGTTGGCTGGTGAAGATGACCCATCAACAAGCCCGCACCACCGTAATCAATCAACGGATCTTGGACAAACAGTGGATCGATCACTTACAGAGACACAACCTTGACCGGTTTTTTTTCTTCTCTAATTAGAGGTGACCCTCTTCTTCATTTTCCTCTCTCATGATTTTCTAAACTGTCTTGCCTCAAAATGTCCTTCTCGGCTGAAGGGGATGGTCGCCTTGACCTCAAGCGGCGCGTCCAGGATATGGACAACGACAACTGGAAAGAAGGTCACACTCGAGTCGCAGGCCAAAAGCGCTTCAGGTCATCCGAGAAAGTCAGCATTAAACAGCGACTTAAACATCTAACATGGGCTTGGTTCACCTTTGTCATGAGCACCGGCGGTATCGCGCTGTTGCTACACTCTACACCACACAAATTCCAAGGGCTTGAGGTTATCGGGAAGATCTATTATATCCTGACAATAGTGATATTTTTCGCTATCGTCTCGGGCCTCACTCTGCGATTTACCACGACACAGGATGCGCTAAAGAAGAGTTTGATGCATCCAACTGAGAGTCTCTTCTTCCCATGCTCTATGCTTAGTGTTGCGACTATCATATCGAATGCGGGTGCATACGGTGTTCCTTCAGCAGGGTCCTGGTTGGACACCGCGTTGAGGGTGTGTTTCTGGATCTATGCTGGTGTTACGATTTTATCAGCTATCGTCCAGTACTTTGTCCTCTTCACTGGAGCTCATCTTCCTATTCATTCCATGACACCAGCTTGGATTCTACCCATCTTTCCGGCAATGCTTACCGGAACCCTTGCTTCTTCTTTGATGTCTACGCAAAGTCCAGAATATCGAATGTCAATGCTGGTAGCCGGAGTCACTTTTCAAGGCTTGGGATGGACTGTTGCGTTCCTCATATACCCATTGTACGTGGGGAGACTGATGCAGGATGGTCTGCCAGCACCAGCGATGCGACCTGGTATGTTTATTGCCGTCGGTCCCGCGGGGTACACCTCTGTGGCCATCATTGGTATGTCCAGAGCAATCCCAAAAGATTATGGGTATTTCGCAACATACCCGATGGCGCAAGATGTCCTTCGGATAGTGGCGCTCTGGCTTAGTATATGGATATGGTGTGTCGGGTTCTTATTCTTTGGGTTCGGCCTCCTTGCTGTGCTATCGTCTGCATTCAAGCACAAGCTACAATTCAGTATGACCTGGTGGGCTCTTGTCTTCCCCAACATTGGCTTTACCCTCGCAACAGGATACATCGGACAAGAACTTGAGAGTGAAGGAATCCAGTGGGTGGCAAGCGTCTTGACGGTAATTCTGGTGATTATGTGGTTCGTTGTATTGTACGGAATGGTATCTGCGGTTATTCGCAAGAAGCTTCTCTGGCCTGGACGGGATGGTGATGAGTCTTAGGATTTTATCGCGAACATATAATAATCTGAACGATCTTTCTACCCATGATACTAGTAACTGACAACTTAGACCAACGCCTATATTTCCTACTGTATATAGGTTCTTCCAATTTCGTCTCTTCATCCGTAACAGCTATCAGACCACAACCGTTACTACTCATGCCCTGCCCCATAATGCATTGTTTCGTCCAATTCCTCCTCGGTACAATCGGGCAAGTGTTGGATCTCGTCAAGGGACACCCCTTCCAATCCAGGATACGACTTTGTCAAGATTTCTGGGCCAGGATTACATGTGAGGGTGTACGGGCCATATCGGTCATGGTTCTCTGAAATGCAGTCTACCACCAACTGCCGAATCTTGTTATGGGCCAGGTCTAGAACTGCGTTCTTAGAGGCGAACTCCCTTGTGTTAAAGACCAAAGCCCAGTCGAAATCCCCGTGGCTCTCAACGTAGGCGTAACCTCCTTCTATTCCTCCCCTACGGTAACCATTTCTGCGTTTACCAATTCTTGCAACAGCTGTACGTATATTTGTTAGCTTTGTTTGTCGCATAAAAGGGAGTGGAGTTAACTTACAATGCTTGGCGGCAAACTTGATGAGACTGGTGGCACTCGCGCGGAGAGAAAAGGCAGCAGCGCACTCTTCTTTGATGGCACCATCCCCTCCATATACTCCAGGAACGTATTCCTTTTTCGCGGGGTACCTAGCATCGATGCCAATCTGCAGGCCTTCCTGAACAATCTTGTCTTGCAAGTGAGCTTCGGAAGCGGTCTCGAATAGTGATACATCCAGGCCATCGAGGATATGCTTTTTCAGAAAGTCCACATAGGGCATCTCCGTGAGGTTGGCTACTACTGCGCCCAGCAACATCGAGCCGTAGTGAGAATAAGCAAAGCGCTCTCCTGGGTTAGAATCGAGCTTTTGCTTGAGCTTGTATTTGATCAGGTCATGAAGAGTGGCAGGATCTGTACCATTGTGCGACAGCTTTAGCCCAACCTTGCCAAATTCAAAAGCGCCTTCTCCTGACTGTTTTCGGTCGTAACCTGCTGTGTGATCGAGAAGATGCTGAATGGTGATGTCCATTACTCGACTGTCGCAGGCGTTGCGATATCCGAGCAACTTGTAGACCGGTGTGTCCAACGTGATCAGTAATTCATCAATGCACCATTGAATTGCGGCGTTGAGGAACATCTTACTCACACCGCCAAGTAAGAAGACATCATCGGGATGCACGGTAGCATACGGCAGTTCGGCCCATGTATAGCTTCGTTCCACCAGGGGATAGCCTCTTGCACCAATGGCCACTTGGGCTTGTCGAATACCGTGTTCGTTCATAAATTTCTCCATAATTCTGTCTAGTTCCTTTCGAGCCCCGGTACTGTTCCTGAATCCAGAAACATTACCTTGTGCCGCCCATGTGCGAGGCTGAGGTTTCATGCGTTCGGCGAAGACGGCGTTGAATTCTGTCCTGCCATAACCCGAGCATCCTTGTATGTCGACAGGGAGGAACCATTGTTGGCCTTGCCTCTTGATTTCTTTCACCATTTCTGACAGGTTAAGGTGAACAGCTGCTGACCAACCCCCAACGTCCAGGTCGTTCGTTAGAGGTGTGGTCACGCCATCGTCGGATATGAAGAGCTTGTGAGGTCGTAGGAATTGTCTTGATACCTGCGGGTAGTTGTGTTCTGAGATCCAGCTGTGGTCTGGCAACACGCCTGACTCGGAGTGATCCAGTGACCATCGTTCGTTGCCCTCGTTTTCGTGGAGTACAACACAATATCTTCGGTCTTCGACTTCCCCATACATGCGGAAACTGACGACTTTTGATATGCCGTTGCTGTCCTTCTCTGCCATGTACTTCTCGAGGTCCTCAATATCACAAGCGTAATTCCATTTGATGTTCCTGTGGGAAAATGCTGTAACGCCGTGGAATTCAGCATTACCTGCCGGCCCATTTGCACTGACGATAATCAGCCGGTATCCTTCCCTCCTCCACTTTGCGACCCAGTCGTCGAAGTCTTCCTTGTTGAGGCCCCATGCCATCTGCCAGGGCTGAGAAGCTTTCCCGTCGTTGATCCAAGTCGCCGCGTATTGTGTTGCGCCTGGGTTTCCATAGGCACTCAACGACATCGGTCGAAATCCTTCGAGCCTAAGCTCCTTTGCATGTGAGGCATGTGAGGCTGCATTCTTGTTAATGTACCATCCTACTGCTGGATGAGCCTCTGTAGGCCCACTAGAGGTATCTGCCTGCACATCGGAGGTATCTGCTTCGTCAGCCTGGGCATGGAGAAGTGAAGGCAAAAATCCCAAGAGATTTACTAATATTTTGAGTCTCATGTTGAATGGCAGGGTGTGTACGTGCACGTGTCTGAAGTTGTATATGGATTGAAAAGAGAGAAAAAATACGGACAATGCATTCAATTTATATGTTTGTCTTGACATTCGATAAAATTCGGGAACGTGGTTGGTGCTTAATCAACTTATTTGAGGGTATTCCTACCATGCCACAAAAGTGTATATGATTAGTGTTTGCTTCTTGTTGTTCCACATTGGTTTAAATGTTTTTAGAATTTCTTGTCACGAGGCTCTTTCTATCGTTCAAATGAGGATGTCTCTACTTTGTTTCCGGAGTGGAAATATTATCTATTGATATGACGTTACAGTATAAATACGAACAATATAGTAAGTAATTTGTAGAACTGATTCGATAATTTGAATTTCTCAAAGACTACCTATGCCGAAACTGCAAGTCCTCTCAACAACTGGGGATAAAACTTTCTAGTAGACAACTCAAATTCTTGATGGCGAAGGTCTCAATCTTGTCTATTAGAGTTGGCATTTTTGAGGTACTAGATGCTGTCAAACTTGATAGTTACGGGCGCAAGGTTTTTCAAAAATTCAATCTGGTTTCCTTAAACTATCCTTGTATTACCCAGGATTTAACTTCTTGACGCTCCGCGATCCTAGGTCCTGTTCTCTTTCGGCTAGCCTGGGAGCTCTTAGTTCGTGTCAATAAGTTCATCGATCTCAATATCGTCGTCGAAGAAACTAAGCGAACGTGCTGCACGAGGTGTTGTGTCGATGTAACTCTAAGTCTCCAACTGAGTACAATTCTCCGATTCGTGGGTGATACTGCACCTGAGTTGTGACACAAGTGAACAACTTGTCTGAATCAAGCCTCAGACTGCATTAATATATCCATAGCCTTTATACCGATCTGTAGTCCTCCTCCTCGTAAACGTGACTGAAAGGTGATGGGTGTTGTTGAGCTACCCTGTGTTTTGCCGATCTTGATCTGTTAGCTGTAGCTTGCAAGACTAATCTTGAACAAGCTAGAGGCTCCGCTATGCCCCATCTGTGCGGTCGCGCCGTCTTTTCTGACGATCTCGCCCTGATTGTGCATGGTTAGGGCAACTGCATTTTATCACGTTACAGTGAAGGTCAGTTGACTGTTGGACGGTTGGTCTTTGACAATGGCTTTGAAGTCTTGAAATTGGTTGATGATGTAAGTTTAGGCTGCTCAAGATAAACAGGTCGCTGGTAGCTGGCTGTACTGAAGCTTCGAGCTGGTGTATCTGCCTTGTGTTGGTCAACACACAGTCTTAGTTGTTATTGGGGTAAAGCACCAAGTATGGGCAGCTTCAGGCAACACAGAGGACCAATAACCTAATCAGTCGAATCTCAACTCCGATTATAGAACGTTGCATCATCTTGTACAACCTCGACAAGGCTTGTATTAAACGTCGTGTAACCGCCAACTCAGACGGTATCTGACGATAAACGCCTTGTCAGACTGAAGCTGTACTACTTGGTCTGGCTCGAGGACGTCGAGGTTCATGATAAACGAGCCAGTCCTTTTCTTACACAATGACGATTCAATTTATATGAATCATGTTATTCGGGTAGAGGCATATGAATTGACGATAGGATGAGAGAGACTGCTTAGAGAAATGGTCGTGTGATTGATCACACAGTGTCAGATCCATCTCCTCCATGTTCGCTCTCTTAGTGGAGGTATGCGCTGCAAGGGACGGATAAGAAGAGCTGCAGCGGAAGGGCCAACGATTTGTGCCCTGTAAGCGAGTCCACTGTGGATTAAGAAACGCACTGGGCCATCACACCTAACCTAATAGAAACGGAAACTGCACTGCTGCTGCAGCTTGACCCGCTCCTGCAAAAAACCTGAGCTCAAGCCCAACCCGTCAAAGCGAGTGTCAAAACTCAACTCTCAAACTAGACTCTCTCCTTCACACATCACAACCCACGACCTTTCTTCGAATCCTCTCTGATTTGAAGTTTCTCCTCAGCAACCGCAAACAGATCAAACTTTACGGTAAGTCCTCGATTTTGTTATGTTGTATTTCAGCACTTCCCCTCCATCTATATACAGCATCTATCTCTGCTATATTTGCACGGGCTCGCCTTTGAACCTTTGCTCGCTTGAAAAAATCCTGGAAGAAAATTCCCATATCTGCCCGCCATTGGAAATCTCTGCACCCCGCCCCCGCCTACCATTTTCGGCTTTCAGGGCCCATTTAGAGTGGATTCAAGAGCTCTTGTCATCATGAGTGAGCTTAGCAACGCTCAGTCGTTATGGTTCTCAAACGGAATTGCAGCTCCAATTTCAAAGTTGAACAAACAGTGAATCACCTACAATGGCTTTTCGTCGTATTTCTGCTGCCCTGAGTCAGAACGTTTGTGTTTCTTTACTATAAAGCTCTCAATTCTCCAGCTTCAATTCCCTTCCCTTCCCCTCTCCTCTCCGTCACCACTCATCAGCCCCTCGTCAATCTTTTACCTCTAACGGTACTGGGGGCGGTTTACTACCCTAGCTCTTTCTGCACTTCAACACCTTCGACTCAATCTTGACTTCCTTAACTGACTTGGAAATTCCAGAAACTCTTTCACACAACATCTCAACCCTTTAAAATGGATTCCTTCCAGCAGCAACAGCAGCAGCCTCGCGGCGCTTGCTACTCTTGTAAGTCGCCGGTTTCTCATATCAGTCTCATTATTACATACCAAGCCGCCTTTACGGATCGTCGCGCTTGGTTCCGGTCTAAATAGATGGCAAACTTTTGGAGCTCCCTCGAGTAATATTAGTGCTGTGGCTTACTTCTTGACTTACTTTCAATGGCCGGACTGGCACCGACCGGTCTTGTGCCATGGCTTATGTCAAGTTCTATGTCGACTTGGCATAGAGATCCGGCTGGTCGGACTCGGTCGGGGCGCTTATCGCATCTCGCCCTCCACCATCTTCACTTTCAGGCACTGAACTCATGCTAACATTTCAATCAGGCGGTTCTACCGGTCACCAGGTATAATAAATTTCTCAACTTTTATTAGATTCTTCTACTCACTATTATGTTTAGGCCCGCGACTGCCCTACCAAGGGTCCTGCTAAGTGGTAAGTCTTCCTATTCCCAGCTGTATAATCTATGCTAACTAGCCTCCCAGCTACAACTGCGGTGGTAAGCCACTTACATCCGAAAAATGCTAGAATTCTTAGGGACTAACATAATTAACTACAGGCGAGGGCCATATGAGTAAGTTTTTAAATTCTCGCATCAAGCAACCAACGCTAACTCGTCGCAGGCCGTGACTGCACTGAGCCCATGAAGGACAACAAGTCCTGCTACAAGTGCGGCCAGCCCGGCCACATTTCCCGCGACTGCCCCATGAGCGGCGGTAGCGGACAGGCCACTGAGTGCTACAAGGCAAGTTCTCACTAATGTCTCTTTTTCAGAATTTAGCTAACAAATTATTAGTGTGGTGAGATCGGCCACATTGCCCGCAACTGCAACAAGTCCTCCTACGGTAACAACTACGGCGGTGGTGGTTTCCAGGGCGGTGCCGGAAAGACCTGCTACTCTTGCGGTGGTTTCGGCCACATGTCTCGTGAGTTTTGCTTTTGTGACTAGCGGTTTGATTTTGACTAACCAAATACACAGGCGAGTGTGTCAACGGCATGAAGTGCTACAACTGCGGCGAGTCCGGTCACTACTCCCGTGACTGCCCCAAGGAGTCCGCTGGTGGCGAGAAGATCTGCTACAAGTGCCAGCAGCCTGGACACGTCCAGTCTCAGTGCCCCGGCAACTAAAATGGTGACTCGATCTCTCAGTATCACAACTGAGACGAGATGGACGTGGCGACCTGTTGATACCCACGGACGATATTTTCCTACTTTCCTTACGGCATTTTTGACAAAAGTTCATTTCCTCGCACGACTTTAATGATCATCACGGCAGAATGGCAGCTCACAAAACGTGCGCGATCTTCGACGACGGCTGGCGGCGCCCAGCCTTGATTGGAACATATCAGCATTGGATTTCGTCACCGAACGGACGAACGACTACGACCATACATACGACTCAACTTTGAGAGAAAATGGTGACGGGTGGAGAGTGACGAGATTAAAAAAGGTTATCTGGTGGCTTGTTGGTGGAGAACCCAAGCTCAGCAGAGCTAGGTGTGCTCCTTTGGTAGTCAAGTCGAGATGAAAAGTGTTGATCCCGACGTCGTGGAAAATTCAACCTGGTGTGACTGTGTGTGTTTTGACATTGCCCACTACTGTTCTGCATTTGAATGCGTTCAAGTGGGCAAGTGTGTAGATCAAAGACTTAAGATCAAACTCTGGAAAGACGGACGACTCGGCCTTATAAACAGGCCAAATAATACCGCTAGCAGCAACATCACCCATACCGAAAGTGGGCAACGCAAAGCTGATCTAGCTTGTTAATATGCGGCAAACAACTTGTCGATC
Organism: Fusarium longipes; assembly: GCA_013618495.1. Lineage (NCBI taxonomy): Eukaryota > Fungi > Ascomycota > Sordariomycetes > Hypocreales > Nectriaceae > Fusarium > Fusarium longipes. Next base: position 84,947 of record JABFEY010000042.1, on the reverse strand, counting down.
TACAGGCTAACTGAGTGTTTGTTTATGCAAACATACTGCGGCAAGAGAGTCTATCATAGCCCCTCGAGATAACAGAGCGAGACTGCATCATGTTTACCAATCGAGGCTGGCAATCAGTTCACTAAGGCCTTAGAACGTCAGTTGAGCTATCTTTGTTCAAGCCTTACGGACAACATCTACGTGGCAACAGTTCTGCTACAACTAACCAAGGAAGATACGTTCGTACATTGTTGTTGACACTAGGATACTATCTGACCCCCGGGAGGTATACTGGGGTTACACGAACAACTTCTACTGTCTTCTTGTTAGCCACCTGTTTGAATTTCAAGACTTGAGAGGAAGTGCTGTTAAAGCCTGGTATCAAGATTGATGACAGGATATGTCTATAAACATGAATGAAATCAGGCCTGACGTCTGTGCCAGGTTCATGGAGCTCGTGGTTGAAAGAATACAGCATTGGCGATATTGGTGGTATGCCCATCACTAGTCAACAAGAAGCTATTATATACAAACCAATGCTATATATTATGGCGTCCAAGTATAACTGCACAGTTTTCTACACATTATCTGAGCTTGTCAGACGGTATGTGTATATACAACTACATTAGAATATCAAAAATGAGAAGGGGGAACCAGTAATCAGTAGCTTATAAAGGCAACATTGGGAGACTTGCCCAACTTTGGTTTGTACATTCCCTCTTCACAACTAGTGAGAGCTTAATAAGTCTTCCCCAAGCTCAGCAGTCCTTGTCTGCGCTTTGTTTACTTTCTTTGGCCTATAGTGTTTGGATTGCATGTTCTGCCGATTGCTCAGTCCTGGTCTTTGTGATATCGATAATTAGTACCGTATGTTTTCTAGTAATCAGAAACATATCTAAGATACTGAAGTCAGCTGGGAGTTTCGGCCTACTCGAAGTGTTTCAGAAGCCATGTACTGACCAGCTGGTTACCTGCGCATGTATAAACGGCGGAGCAGTAAGATGGTAGACACCACAGGGCCACCGGAAGGGGTTTCGACCGACTACTGTGCGCTATCGAATCAAATAATCCTCTCATACACTGATTCGCCATGTTAACAAGAAATCTGAACTTGATGCTATAAGACTCTCGTACATTGGTTTCCATATAATAGGCAAGACATCTCTTTTGTTGAGATGTCATTTAGGTCACCCCATTATGGAGACAAAGTCAGTTACAAGTCTGAGAACGAAGCACGTAACTTAGAGGGATGATTAGTTAGAGGAAACTGGAGGATTTATCCTCGTGTGAACTCCCAATAGCATACGAAAGTTCATCTGAGAACGTGTTGATGTAGGGTGTGCTACAGTAATACAAAGAGCTTCATGAGCCATGGATCACTATGCGTTAGGTATGCGGTATTCGGTTCTCTTTCTTAAAAGAATAAAAAAGTCGCTTTAACTATCCAAGGTCTCGCAAAGATACTAACCTATAGTAATTATATCTATATATCCCGGTACAATCTTACAACTTGGCATTGGGAAAGTTTCTCATAGCCTGTCTCACGCCAAGATCTCCCAAAACCTCCTCGGCGCCACCAAGAATGGCATCGAACTTGTATGTTCGGTGAAACATCTCGATGAACTTGCCCATGCCAGTTTGAGTGATTCCGCGACCACCCCAGATCTGCACAGACTCATCGGCAACCTCATGTGCGGCGCGGGTTGCGCTCATCTTGAGTAGACCGATGGGGCCAGCAAGGTGCTGTGCTTGCTGGTGGTACGGCATGTGGCACATTTGGAACGTGATGGTCTCCAGCCAGGACTGGTTGGCTTCGACGAGGGCGATCATCTTGGCGAGCCTATAGCAACATTAGATTGGGTTGAGTGGGTTGTAGAAGTTTGGGATGACTCACTTTTGACGGATGACAGGCTGGTCGATCAGTGACTTGCCAAACACTTGACGCTGGTTGCTCCACTTGAGACACTCCTCGACGATGCTTCTTGACAAACGGAGACTTCCACCTATTGAACGGTGAGCATTTCTTTTTATAATCGTCATGGTTGATAGAGGTAACACTTACAAACCATAGTCCACCGCTCGTGGTTGAAGTTGCTAAGGATGACCTGGATACCCTTATTCTCCTTGCCCAGCATGTGCTCGGCAGGTACCTTGACATTGTCGAACGTCACGTAAGCAGTACCGGCTGTGGTAGAGTAAGAGGTCTTGATCTGCTTGGTCTCGACACCCTCGCCACGCTCGATAAGGAAGACACTCAGGCCCTTATCCGTGCGAGCACCGGTAACAAAGTAATCAGACCACACACCGTTGGTGATCCACTTCTTAGTTCCGTTGATGATCTAGTGAATGTGAGCTCTATGTCCTTGGCAGTTGAGAAGGGTGTTTGACTTACGTAGTGCTTGCCGTCGGGTGTTTTCTCGGCAGTCGTGCGCAGACCAGCAACATCTGAGCCAGCGAAAGCCTCGGTAATGGCGAGACAGATCTTCTTCTTGCCGCTGAATACCTCGTCGGCAATCTTCTTCTTCCAGGCCTCGTCACGTGCGAAATTGAGAACAGCTGTCAAACCAATGGTCATACCAGCCATGTTTCCATCGGCGAAACCACGAGCCATCGCGCGCGCGAGTTCCTGCGCCACGATCAAGTCGTGGAAGTAATCAAACTCCTCACCCTTGACCGCGCCCCCCATGAGGTTGACTCCGTGGAGGTGCTTTCCAGGTCCAAGGCGCATGTGTAGGATACCCAACTCGCTCATGCGATCGATCATCTTCTGGCTGATGTAGCGACCCGTGGCCTCACATTCTTGCGCCTCCTCGTACAGCTCGCTATCGACAAACTCTCTGAGCTTGCGCTGCAGTTTCCTGTGGCTGTCCTTGTAGTAAGGCGAGCGGAAAGGCTCAGCGAGCCACAGGGGCTCGGCGTAGGGAACCTTGCTGAGGTCGCCGGGCTGTGGGGTGATGACTTGGGGCTTCTCGCCCTCGATGATGCCAACAGCAAGGTCCTTGTACTTTGTCAGGACCTCGTGTCGGTGAAGGTTGTAGAAGGCGGTTGTGGCATCTTGACCAGCGACTTGGCGCAGGACAGTCTCACCACCAGGGTGAGCATCGACAAAGTCTGTTAGGTCGTAGACTGTGCTGTCGATGATGCACCAAAGGGAGTCGTCCGAGGTATGGGAGCGGACCTCCTCGCGGGAGAATGTGTCTGTAGGAGTGCTCATTTTTCCAGTGATGTTTGAATGGTCAAATGCGTAGACTTGAGGGTATACAGAAAGAAAGAAAGAAGAGAAAGAACAAGAAACAAAGTTGGACCCGGCTTTAGGTGTTGACATACCCTTGACGATGATTACCCCGGATGAGACTGGCGTTGAACCTCGGCACCGACTAAGTGGGCCTGTTGTGATGAAATACAAAGTCTCCCATTGGCTTCGACGGCCTCACTTCCATTTTGCGGGGGCGGGGCCGAACTATTTCATTTGCACATGATGGAGATGGGATCTGATGAGTAGCCTACCTAGCCGTAGTTTAATCTCATTCTATTGAGCCGCTTCCATCGGTACTTTGCCAATATAACAGCCTACTTTCCTACATATGCATTATGTCATACTGGGCTTGTTCTTATGTATTAGCTTCCCATGTTCTAACCAAGGCTTGAGATCTCGGTCTTGCCAGTCATCAGATCTTAACAAATAACTATTCACAATATCCCTACCCATTCTTGATACATCATGAAGAAGAAACATATATTATGCCATCCTGTGGGATCATTGTAGCGTCTGGGGGGTGTCATGATTGTAGTGAAACATGCTCGCTCCCATTGGAGCGACGGATAACACTTAAACCTGGTTTTTGTATAATACTATGTCCAGGCTTGGTAGACGGTTAAATTTGCAGTGAATACAATAAGGGTGTAAATATTTGCATATACTGTGCTTCTCAGCAACAGCTTTCTTCACGCTTTTGCTATTCAATACGTAGTTTGAGGATTCTTGGGCAATTCATTTTCGAGACGATTTTCACCTTATAAGCTTCCTGTGGTAGAATGCATCAAGAGTTAGTTGAATGGAACCCAAGTCGAGGATGGAGCGGTTAGTAGATAAGCAGAACATCAACGGGAAATAAGTTGGGAATTACATCCTGGTGATGCGGTATTCTTTGTTACGCCTAGGTGAATACCCTAGTCATAGACCCACGCACTAGAGGCAGAAAAAGATACTGTTGATTGCCTCAAGAAACTATTTCTGCTTAAGCAAAACTCGCTTTCAAAACCGATTACTCTGAGACTCTTTCAAAAGTTATGCGACATTCCTTGTTTCTCTCGGGTTTAACACGTACACATACCATATCTGTAGCACGGTACGTACCACTTTTCTTTAACTTTGCGAAATCCTGCACCTTCTTATCACCTCGCCTCTGTCTTACATACTTAGTCTGATCTGCGTTTGACTCACAGGTTCTGAGCTATTTTTCCCTAACTCAATCCCCTTCTTGACATGTTATTTTCTCTATAGACCCACGATCCAGGTTCTGGATTGTCATCGCCCCTTTGAGGGGCTTCTTGGCTTCTTAGCAAACGACAATTGCTACCTCGTACCCATGCTCCCATGATGCTCAGTCTAGCATCTCTATTGGCCATATCTGCGGGTTAATCTTTTGTATCTCTATTTTACCTTTCACTTCTCTCACTACTTGCCTGTTGGAACGTTGGACCTGCAGAACTAAGGCAGTGATGCATATGTCCGCCTCACTGCACCATGCGTCTGTTGCTGAGCTTCTTTATCGGTCATGTTACTCCAATCGCAAGCCTTCAAGGTTGAGTTAAGGCTCAGGCTAAAGCACAAATGCGTTCATGGCGGCACTCCCCCTGCGCCCACTCACTAAAAGACCTGTGCCGGTTAGCTCTGGCATTTTGTCGATCCTGATATCTCTTGCTTGTTCGTTTTCGCCGTTATCTTGAGGTTTATAGACCGCCCGAGTTGTTACAATGCATACCTTTCATGATTGGCTATATATTGTCTCGACTCAAGCGAGCATGGGAGCTAGGACCGCACGCCCTATTCCGTCCATCCATTCAAGTGGTGGATATCTCCCTCGTGATCGTCCTCGTCACGATATCTAGCCCATTTCGAGTTGTCATTTATTCTCTGGGAACTTTCCTAGCCAAAAGCCAATGCCTGTCTGCCTGCCATGACCTTGACATCTGGTGACCTCCCTGGCAGGTCTTGCGGCTTATATCGGCCTCACTATTGCGTAGTTGATGAACTTATTATCCCCCCACCTATCATAGTATGGTGTTTCAACGCATCTCAATTGCCTTCTAGCACTGGAAGCCCAGCCCATTCACGGTTTTAACGACTTTTTACATGCACACACACTTTTCAATAACACGATTTCACCATACTAAATGGATGCTTACTCAATATGTTGCACAAGTCCTGCTGCTAGACACACATCAAAGATTTATCAAGATCTCTGGTCAACCCGCCCCCATACTCGGACCGGCTTTGACAGAGACAATTTGTCCAAGAGGCTTACAACGATGAGCAGCCTGAGGAGAAGCGATCACATTTCAAAACCGCATATAGCAGTGGTTGGTGCTGGACTTGCTGGTCTTCGATGCGCCGACATTCTCCTTCAAAATGGGTTTCAAGTCACCATTATTGAAGCCCGTAACCGAGTTGGTGGGCGTCTACACCAGGAGATTCTCCCTAATGGACATCTTGCCGATGTAGGACCAAATTGGATACACGGAACCGATGACAACCCCATGCTGGATCTGGCCAAGCAAACCAACACCGCTGTCAGCGATTGGGACTCAACTTCGTGCGTGTTTAGTGAGGATGGTGAGCTCTTTTCGCTCAAGGACGGTGAGAAGTACTCGACCATCGTGTGGGATATCGTTCAGGATGCCTTCAAGCATTCTAACAATTCATCGCATGAAATTGATACCAAAGAGAGTCTTCATGACTTCTTTGTGCAGAAGGTAGCCGAGAAGGTGCCGAGTACTGAGGCCGACCACGAGAGGAAACGAAGCATTGTGATGCAAATATCTGAAATGTGGGGTGCTTTCGTTGGAAGTCCCATTCACAGGCAGAGTATGAAGTTCTTCTGGTTGGAGGAATGCATCGAGGGCGGTATGGAAGAGACACCCAACCAGAGCAGGACGAGGCTGACTTTGATTAGAGAACTTGTTCTGCGCTGGAACTTACAAAAAGGTTCTGGATGAGGTTGCGAAGACTGCTCTCGAGAGTGCTGAGATCAAGTTCGAGACGAAGGTCGACAGGATATCGTACAAAACGAGTCCCGAGGAAAAGGCCAAAGTCAGAACACAGAGCGGCCAAACACTCGAGTTTGACGAAATTGTTATGACCGCACCACTTGGATGGCTAAAACGAAACCTTGATGCGTTTGAACCTGCGCTGCCTGCTAGAATGACCAAGGCAATCGGGGCCATCGGTTACGGATGTCTTGAGAAGGTATACATCAACTTCCCAAAGGCCTTTTGGCTGGGCAAGGAAGGCGACGAGCGAAAGGCAGAGGGTTTCGTACAATGGCTGTCTCCAAATTATGTCCCTGATCTGAACCCAAAGAGGTGGAACCAGGAGGTTGTAGAACTTGCAAGTCTTGGCCCAGAAGTGTCACATCCTACGCTTCTTTTCTACACTTACGGCGAGCAGTCGCAGTTTATCACCGGAGAGCTATCCAAGATATCGGACCCGAAGAAGAAAGACGAGTTTCTCCTCAACTTCTTCAAGCCATATTACTCATTACTGCCGCACTACTCGGAAAGCAATCCCGACTGTAGACCTTCTGGATTCATGGCCACAGATTGGCTTCACGATGAGTTTTCCGGGTTTGGAAGTTACAGCAACTTCCAGGTTGGCTTAGAAGAGGGCGATGTAGACATCCGGACGATGCGGGAAGGTTTGCCAGACCATGGATTGTGGCTGGCAGGCGAACACACGGCGCCGTTTGTCGGTCTAGGTACAGCGACCGGGGCGTATTGGAGCGGTGAGGCTGTTGGCAAACGTATAGCGGAAGCTTATGGGCGAAACAAGTAAGAAATGATGTAGATAGGCAGCATTGTTCAGATGGAGCGTGTCGTTGCGTATCATTGATAACAGGCCGTGGCAAACAACATACAAGATAAGGCCATATACAGGATTTTGATGATAATGCTCGCGTGATAGTTGTCTCAAATTATCGGAGCATCGCGAAAGCAGATCGACGATGTAATTGTTTGGAGTCACTGCTGCTTTGACTCAACAGATCAAAGGAGCAAACAAGGTAAAAGGAGTCAACAGGAAGATATGGACTATATCATCCATGACGCGCTTACCACATGGTCGTGCAATCTGATGGTGTTGCCAACGAGTTGAGTCGATTTATTGTACAGCAGGGGATGCGCGACTCGTATCACACACTAGAAGCGCAATTCCTCGGTCAACTGACGCGCTCCGAGATTCATCTGCTTCTGTCCGCCGCCCGAAACTATCCTTGAAACCGAGTCACGAGCCTCATGCTCCTAGTGACTCTAGCGCCTGGGGTACGATAACCGGGTTGGAGAAAAGGGCTCTATTTGCACAAGAGACAAAATAATGTAGTCGTTTTATGCTTTATTGACTGCGGTCTTGGATCATTTATTTTCTTTATCCTCAACTTTAGGTAGGTCTTGGTTTTCTGCTACTCCCGAACCAGGGTCCAGCGGAGACACTTTCCAGGCCCTTTAGGTCCTTTACCACCTATAACTTGCCTGAATTCGGTAGTAATCGCCCCCCACTGGCCCGCTCGTTGCCGCCTCAGCCATCATCCATGCCCATGTCGTGACTGTGTGACGCTGTCTGTGAGTGACCCGACTCTTTGGGAAGGATGCCTCGAACATCAATTCTAGCTTGGTTATCTCTTTTCCTTTTCACACCAACTACTTCAACTTTAGTGATGCCTTATGCTCGTGCATTCACATATTAGTTTTCACCTGAAAGTTGTCCCAAAGCCTTCCAACCTCCTCATCATCAACTTGCCCTGCGTCATAGCTCATGGCCTTCTGTTTCTTCTAAACATGCCCTTCGGCCCCGCAGTTGGCCGGGGTTCTCAAGCTACCGACCGATAGATAGACGCAACGCGGACCCTCTGCCTAGACGGCGGCGATACTCATCGACGACTTGCATATCAACCGACAGATCTTTTATACTTGTCGTCCTCAATCATCTCCCCTCGGGCTGCGCGGCCAATCATCGTCACTCCATAACTCGATTCGATCGCATCCGACGACGACATCATGGCAACCCTCTTTCAGTCGTTCCGGAGCTCCTCCATGCCCAAGAGGCTGCTCCGATATGCCTTGTCCCGACTGGAACTCCTCGACGCTGATGCCCTTGAGATGGACAACTTAGATCTGGCGATAGGGAGGAATACTGTTTTTGAATTTCGCGATGTCGGGATTAAACTCAAGGTATGTCCTGACAACGATGTATCATAGGCTTGGGAAGACCATGATGGCTGACGTCTTATCGTAGAAACTCAACAAGTTGCTCCAGCTTCCCGATACATTCAGATTGAGAAAAGCCAAGGTCCTATTACTACGAGTCACAATACCCATGGACTTTTATACAAGCCCTATAATAGTCGAAGTCGATGGCGTCGATATCGCTTTACAAGTCGTAGGTGCGGAGACTAGGCCGAGTCGTTCAGGGACGAAAACACCTGAAGAAACCGTTACTGTCCCAAATACCGTCGATCTTGCACAGTCATTCCTCGAAACACAACCAAAGTCAGAGCGCCGGAAGCTCGAAGATGCTTTAGCAGCTGAAAGCCAGGACCTGGGAGCTTCAGTGACAATGAGTGACGATGGAAGCGAAGAAGATCTAGCATATGGGACGGGTCAAGCGCTCTCCCTGCCAGCATTCTTGGCCGATTTCCTCCAGGGTATCGTCGATCGAATGCAAGTGAGGATAAAGGGTGTCAACTTTCAACTCGATGTCGAGGTACCTGTTGAGCCAAACTCTCCTACGACTGAGATGGTATCATTCCAGGTTGCGCTCGAGGGTATCGACGTTGAAGGCGTTACCACTCGTTCTTATGACGACGCAGGATTCCCGACCATCGTACCCAAGGAGGGTAAACGACATGTTTCTTTATCAAACGTAAGGGCATATCTCATTTCCGAAGCAAACGTCTTCTCCGCCCTAGCAAAATCTCCTTCCATAGCATCACCATCTCTTGCTTCCTCTCCAGCCATGACACGAAATCCGCCGTCACGACAGGCAACAGAACTCTCACTTGGCAGCCTTCATGATGAATCTGTGTCATCATCCCATGCGAGCATCCAATCCAGTGGGCGAGAACCGGAGTCACGTCATAGTCTTCCTGATGACGACCCTATTATATCTTCCCAGCACAGCATCGACCAACGACTTGCGAGTTCCTCACGACACAGTTTGCGACAAGAGGATCCTCTAGTCGATTCACAACAAAGCCTTCAGGACGATTATTTCATGGACCAAGAATTCCGGGAGCAGGATGATCGCTTAGGTGATAGTGAAGATGCCCTAGGAATTCCATACGAGTTTTCGAGTCCTCAAGATGATGACGCTGAAGATAGCCCAGCAACTCCCCGGGCTTCGATGTACCACGATTTCCATAACGCACCTAATGACGAAACGTTATTTCACTCAACCCTACTTCCCGCAGAATACGGTTCTCACTCTACCGCTTTAGGGGATGAGAGGCCATTGTGGGCAAGCGCAGAACGAGAGGCTCGATCTGCCCCCAATCTTGCAACTCCAGCAGCGCAGGCTAACCAGGAAGCATTTGGCTCGACTATACCAAATGAGCAACTCAGTCGAACGTCGTCGAGTGAGAGTTTTGGAGCCGCATCAACCGAAGAACTGGCACAGTCTCACATGTACACGCACGAAGAAGCAGAGAGTATGTATATGAGCGCTTTCTCACAGACTAACGCGCAACCTGCTGTCGTTCGTTCACCGGTTGCTTCCCCTGACAGTTTTCCGTCACCGGAGCCACAAGATGAGCCAGTTGTAGAGGCGGAACAGCCAATTGAGCCCAACAAACCAGACTCGCCAATCTTGGACACTAGCATACACGAACCAGCCCAGCTTCAGGTTGTTGAACCTGAGCCCTCAAGCCCCGAAGTACCGGACCCTGTTACTGAAGATCCGCCATCCCCCGTGAAGGAGCATCAAAAACCTGAGGGTTTCATTCCAGGCGCATGGGATGACGACTATGACGACCCCCCTGAAGAATATACGGCACCGAAGATCTTAGGACGCTCAGCGTACCGTAGCACGACTTTAGCTGATTCGGCAGATACTTCTGATAGCGAATCTTCCGAGCCCGCTTTCTCCAGGGCATGTCTCACTGATATTGATCCTGAGAATCCAAGTTCGTCCACCAAACAGCAAGAAGATGCTGCTACTCCAAAGGGTCCAACTCGCCTCGTGAAGGAAATCCTGAGTCTGAAGACCATATCGATATACATCCCATCGCAACACCAGCACATACAAGTTCAAACCGCATCACCGGAGTCTGTGGCTCAGCTATCGCAGTCCCTGGGTCAATCAGCCTATCCTCAAGCACCAGGTGCTTTTTCCATGCACGGAGCTACCCACACACAACAGCGCAGCACCGCTCAAGGTACTTCGACCATTGATGACACTCTTGAGGTGGATCTATCGCCTATTAATCTTCGCTTTGATGCTTCCCTTGGATTCCTGCTCGCCATGGTTCTTGGAAAGTTACTTGAAGCTGTCAAAGACAAGAAACCACCTCAAGCAGAGGAGAGTAAGCAAGAGACAGCTTCAAAGGAACCGCCCAACATCAAGGTGAGGTTTGAAGAGATCAAGCTCGACTTTGTCAATCGCTTGGGTGGGATCTCAGATACCCCTGAACGATATCTTGATCCTTCCGCGTTCATATTTGACCAGGAAGTTCTTCTCAACGCAACCTTACAAAACCTGGCTATCTCTATCTCCCACACGGAGATTTCTACAACACCCGTTACGAGGGGCAAGTTGACGAAGCAATCCGCTGTTCTGACCAAGATAGACTTGCAAAAGTTTCGGTTCGGTTATGCGAACGGCGATATCATCTCTTTCGATAATGGCAAGCCGATGAGCACATCTGTTAGAGATACCTTTCTTTCCGAAGGCTTTGACATTGGCATCAAGATTCTTCAGTCTGGCGGAAACACCAAAACAGACGTGCAGACACTACCCCTTGTTTTCCAGCTCGATTTACGGCGGCTCGATGAGACCTTTAGTTGGTTCGGTGGTCTAAGTAGCTTTCTTAATATGAGTGCATCGATTGCGTCGAGCCCTGCCCCGACACCCAAACCAGCCGCTGCTATACAGAAACCCCGAGGAGTTAGATTTGACACACCAATCGACCCAGACGATAAATCTGCGGCTTCATTCAACAAGATCAACGTACGCATCGGAGGCTCATGGGTGGAACTCATTGGAAAAGACTGCAGTATGCTTGCCGAAACAAGTGCTATCAAGCTTGTAAGTCGGAGCGAAGCTATCGGCATGACATGCAGCATGATGCGGGTATCAGGACCCCATTTGAAGAACTCGACAGCCGAACCCCCTATCAACACCGAAATCAGCGGCGTCCGTGTGGAGTTTTCAACGGCTCCCAAGGACACAGATCTTGAGAAACTCCTTGAGCTCATCATGCCATCAAAGCATCAGTTTGATGGGGAGAACGACGAGATCATGGTTGACACACTGCTACGCCAGCGAAGAAAGGGTTCGGTTTTAAGAGTTATAGTCGACACAGTCAATGTTCGGGTGCAAAACATATCGCAGCTTTCCGTTCTGCCTAATCTTGGCGAAGAGGTTGCAAAGCTTTCCACCGTTGCCAAGTACCTTCCCGAGGACGATCGTCCTGGCTTGTTAACCTTGAGTAACATCGAGAAGGTAACTTTGAGCTTAGACCTTGGCGGCAAGCTAGGTCATCTAGGTACCGATATACAGGATCTCCATGTCGGCCACATTTCTATCCCATCACTTGTTGCCATCGCTCTACACGACATCTCGGTACGAAGGAATAGGTCGGAGGAACTGGTCAACACGTCTCCACATGGTGCCAAGGACATTTCACTTCGGAGTCCGGTCTTGATGGCACGAATGATTGGTGATGAGATCGAGCCAGTTGTCAAGCTGAAGATGCAAGATCTATGTATCGAGTACCGTGTGCCTACCATCATGGATATCCTTGAGCTTGGAGAAGATGCGACTCCACAGGACTTTGAAGCCAGTCTTGCTGCCTCGGTAGCAAATCTCGGCGATCAAGCACACCATGCCTTGACCGGTTCCCCTGGATCTCCTGGCGAGAAAGCAAAGGGTGGAAAGCCCATGACTCTGGACATTGGGTTCCGAGATTGCCTTTTGGGACTCAATCCTCTCGGACAGCCTTCAAAGATGGTGATTGCACTTACGGACGCCCATCTTGTGGCTTTGTTGCCCCAGGATGTCGAAACCAATGCTGTCTTCACCATCAACAAGTCATCCATTCTACTGATCAACGATGTTGCTGAAGTTATTGTGGGCGAACCCCCTGCCACTCAGCGTCCCAGAGCTTCATCTTCGACATCTCGCCAGGTGGCGGACATGTGTGCCAGAGGCTATGTAGATATTTGCTATATATCATCTGCCAAGGCTACCATTGATGTTAAGGATCTTGGCGACGGTGAGAAGCAACTCATTGTTGAGCTGAAAGACGACCTACTTGTTTTGGAGACTTGCGCAGATTCAACGCAGACATTAATTGCATTGGCCAATGCTCTGAAGCCTCCAACTCCACCGAGTAAAGAGAATAAGTACCTGACCGATGTGGTTCCTATGCAGGATCTGCTGGCTTCTATATCTGCCGAGGCGTTTGGTCGGCCCGAAGGCGAGTATGACTTTGACCAAGACTTTGCTGGTGCCCAAGAGATGGCTGGCAGTGACTCGGAGGCCGACTTCAACACCGACAGCCCTTTGCAGGTACAGTCTCAATTTTATGATGAACCTGTGGCCGAGGAGCTCTTCGACGCAACAAGCAGCTCCATAATCTCCCGTGGATCGCATCGTTCTGGTGGCCCCCGAATGCAAGATACCAACGAGGGTGTATTATTGACAGGGTTCGAACCGACCAGCCAACAAAGCATAGACTCTGATGACCTGGTGATTCACGACGATTACTATGGCCAGGGGGCATCGAAGGATAGTAAAGCCAAGGTTTGGAACTCGAAGAAGAATAGTTACGATCAAGCACCAAGCGATTTGGTCAAGCGAAGCATTTTGAAAGTCAAGGTGCGGGACGTACATGTCATTTGGAACCTTTTCGATGGCTACGACTGGGTTCACACTCGAGATGTGATAACAAAAGCGGTGCAAGATGTTGAGGCCAAGGCATATGAACGACAAGCCCGAGCCGGTCAGGTTCACGTGTACGAAGAGGAACTGGAAGATGAAGAGGCCATTGGAGACTTTCTCTTCAACTCGATCTACATAGGCATTCCGGCCAACCGCGACCCTCAAGAGCTGTCTCGTGCCATTAACGAAGGCTTCAATGACAATGCAACTGAAACTGAGTCGGTCGCCACGACAGCCTTCACCTCAGCCACCAACAGAACGGCACGCACTCGTCCTCGATCAAATCGACTCAAGCTCAAACGCAGCAGACACCATAAAATCACCTTTGAGTTGCAAGGTGTTGATGCGGATTTGTTTGTTTTCCCGCCCAACTCAGGCGAAACACTCAACAGCATTGATGTCCGCGTCAATAACCTTGATATCTTTGATCACGTCCCAACCTCAACATGGAAGAAATTTGCGACATATGACCAAGACATGGGCGAGCGAGAGATGGGCACAAGCATGGTGCACCTCGAAATGTTGAACGTCAAACCTCAACCATCCCTCGAAGCGTCTGAGATCGTGCTACGCGCAACAATCCTACCCCTGAGACTTCACGTTGACCAGGATGCTCTTGACTTTATTACGCGATTTTTCGAATTCAAGGACGACCAAGTACCTGTTCATACATCTAAGAGTGATGTACCATTCCTTCAGAGGGCCGAGGTCAACAACGTAGCGGTCAAGCTTGATTTCAAGCCGAAACGAGTCGACTATGCCGGTCTTCGGTCCGGACATACCACTGAGTTTATGAACTTTATCGTCCTAGAGGAGGCTAGAATGGTTCTTCGTCATGTCATTATCTATGGTATCTCTGGGTTCGAAAAGCTTGGCAAGACTCTCAATGATATATGGATGCCTGATGTAAAGGCGAACCAACTTCCTGGCATTCTAGCTGGCCTCGCACCTGTACGATCACTTGTCAACGTCGGCAGTGGCTTCAAAGATCTTGTCGAGGTACCGATTCGAGAGTACAAGAAAGATGGACGTGTCATCCGCAGCATTTCCAAGGGTGCAACTGCCTTTGCTCGCACCACGGGTACTGAGCTGGTAAAGTTGGGTGCCAAACTTGCCGTCGGCACACAATATGCGCTACAGGGTGCGGAGGGCATGCTTTCTGACCCCCAGCAGGTGTACGAAGGCTGGGATGAGGATGATGTAGATCCTGATGAACAGAGACAGATCTCCCTGTACGCGGATCAACCTACGGGTGTGATCTCGGGTATAAGAGGCGGATACCGATCTCTCGCTAGAGATGTGAATCTCGTCCGTGACGCCATCATTGCTGTTCCCGGCGAGGTCATGGAAAGCTCTTCGGCGTCTGGTGCTGCAAAGGCTGTTTTGAAACGCGCCCCAACCATCATTTTCCGCCCGGCTGTTGGTGTGACAAGGGCAATCGGACAAACGCTAATGGGCGCGACGAACTCAATTGATCCAAACAACAGACGCCGAATTGAGGAGGTATGTCTTTCTTTCGTGTTTGCCATCTTGGGACGAATCTTGCTAACATGACTAGAAATACAAACGATACTGATTATCATCAATGAATATGACTGGATGGGTAGGCAGGATTGCGAATAACATTTTATGGCGTATTGATGTTGAGATACCAACACCATGAGCATCACCGGCGTCTCTGGCCTCACATATCCCTTTGCTCTTTATCTCGATGCTACTTTTAGGAATGGATCATTTAGCGGTCGGAACGGAGCACAGTTTGTTATTTTGAAGGTAGAACCGTGTTTCTATCGAAGTCATATATGATAGACGGGTAAAAAACAGAATACGCATGCAGAATGCAAAAGATAGATCTGGGAAAGGCAGAATTGAGCTGGATAGTTTTCTCTCATTTGACTTGGAGTTAAATCTTATGGTGTTGTTTACGTTAAGTGCTCGAATTTGGTTTATACTGTAATTGTTCTTGTTCATATAGATGCATGTCCCAGAATGAAAGAATTGTCGCTTAATTTAATTATATGTTTGTTTGTATAGTATTATTTAACTGCTCGAATATGCCATATATATCCAAGTTAGAATACTCAGAAACCATCATCAGGAATACCATTTTCTCTCTCCGACTCTTTTCTCGTGCGGTTGACATCAACCCACCACTTGTGGCTCTCATCCTTGCCCGTCCACTCGCCCTTGTCGTTAATCTCATCCCAAGGCTTGGGACTCAATATGTAGTGGATGTTCTTGACACTCTCATCCCTCCAGATAGCATCGTGCACGCCTTCCCATCGCATCGTCTTGAGCGCATTGTAGATATATGGTAGCGCTACCCAACGCTCGCGGTACAGATCTGAGAGAAGCGATTGATCTGCAAAATCCATGTTGACCGCGTCAGCCTCCATGTGTGCGACTATTTGCGCATAAAGCCCCTCGGAAGGGTTGACGACTTGTAAACCGCCGTTCATAAAGCCCAGTGGTCCGACTGATGGGTCCGCAGCCTCAGTCTGCGCGATGTCTGGGGTTGAGTGTTGCGATGTGAATGCGCAATTCTCGCGGACCCAATCCTTGGGGTAATGAGGCTTCTTGAGGGGGTTGCAGACGCACGCATGACCTGCTGCAAATACACGCTTGCTGATGGTCTTGTCACCCGTCTCAGCAATTGAAGGGGAGTCCAGCTCGAGTTCCATGAGCTCATCCATGTTGCGCAGAACAAGCATGTCCGAGTCTAGCTGAACCACGCGCTCATATTCAGTCAAAGAGAACGGAGTGAGCTTACTCCAGCAGTCGTAAAAGCGTGGGTCATTGGAGTAGTCTTTGCCCTTGGTTGGGAGCAAGTAGGGGATGTGTTGGGTAGGAATCCCACGAGCTCGCAAAGCAGCATGGCCTTCAGGAGGAAACGAGTCTGTGTAAAGAGCAACAAGAGGGTAGCGAGACTTTGCCGCGCGAAGTGAGTAGTCGAGGGTGAGAAGACCAGGCAAATAACTCAAATTTGTAATCAGAGTCGTCCAGACTAAGAGAGTTGGTTGTTAGACATAAGACGACATCTAGAAGGCAGACTGTTTACCTTTGGGTGAGTCGACAGCTCGTTTCCGGGGTTCAGAGTCTGCCATATTCGTAATTGCTGGTCTATATGTAAAGACTTGTAGTTGAATGGATGAGGTGATGTCGTGAGATGTAAGTTTTAGTGGGGGAGGGGTAGTTGCGCCAAAGTTCACGAGCAAGCACAGAATCAATTGCACAGACAACACCAGAAGTGACTTATTATATACCTATGTCATTAAACGATATATTGATGGATTCTGTTTCCGCCTAGAAGCCATACTCGTGGAACTCCCATGCTTACAAAAGCGCATATAATGAGTCTTCGATATCCAGAATTGAGTGTAGTTTCCTTGAAGATTGCGGGTCATTTCAGGGTCCTAAATAACGCTATTGCGATCTTGCCTGTAGTTTCGATTGGAGAAGAATATGTACACTCACAGATCCTGCAAGTATTGGTCAGAACATGGGATTTGCCTGCTGATGCAAAAATGAGGGGAAAATGTGGTTTCTACCGTTCACTTGAAGCAGGTAGTTGAAAATTCCATGCAACAGCAGTGGCATATGCAAGATTAATGTAATGTCTCTGATGTGTGTTTTCCGTCCCTCCAATTCGTCCAGTTTGCTTGGGACAAGGGTATCTAGATTCTTCTGAGAAGACGTCATTGGATGAAATTACCAGCGGACATTAAAAGTAGACTCTTAGGCTTCAGTGAGGTCTGCAAGCCAAGTGAAGAGCCCAAGCTTTACAAGACCTGAAGATCGATGCAAGCCATCATGTTGATTGAACCTCGGTTTCATTTTCATCTTATCATGCATGAAGTCATGTCACATGAGCTTCAAATATGACTCTTTAATAAAGAATCCGTCCTCCGATTCGGACATATTGCCCGTCATATCCTTCATCTGTACTTCGGCGGGAAGCCGAGGTTTTGGCCCCAATATTTATATGCCGAGATCAGGAATTGCCATATGACCGACAGGTAGAATATGCAGACCAGACAGCTGCCATCGGACTAAACTGCGGGCAGCCCAGATCCAGTTCGTCGATGAAACCATGGTGATTCAAACCAGCAACATGCTTCCACTTAGCAGAAGGGAAGTCAGACTGACTAAGCATTCGAGCCCCTTGCGGTATTGCTCCTGGTGCAGTCAAGGAACGTGTCAGAATTTCGGTGAAATTGCTAGATGATGACTTGAGAATACGGAGAGTGTATCTTTGCCATCTCAAACCGTCTCCATATTGGTCAATACCTGATATAGAAGGTTTGAGATAAAGCAAATGCACCCAATAAACAGATTTCTCGGTATTGATTGGCGGATCCCGTCTCTATCTACGACGTTGCAATGTCTATTTATGTTGAGCGTCGTCACGTCGGTCTGGTATCTGCTCCTGAACGACGAATTCGTAATCGTGTATCTGGAGCGGGAGGATACCCGATCGCCTCTGATTTCGGTCAAGCTTATGGCGGTGTCAGCCATGTTAAACTAGAATAGACCCTAGCTTTTACGGTGAGGCTAAGGTGAGGGAGCTTCCAAGGCAGGTCCCATTCAACAATTTTTGTTGACCGGCACCGCCGTAGTTCCGATAACAGCAATTGCCCCCTAGTGAACTGCCCCAGGGTTAGGCCTACCTGGTCTTGTCTCGCCTCGCTTGGACTTTGGCTCAAGATGTCCTTCTGGAATCTGAGTTGTCGGCGCTGGGGGTTGGTCGTAGGAGCAGCTCAACAATTTCACACGCGCGCGAATCTTAATATTCGCACAGCCTAAGATATGCACAGGTCAACCCAGGACCCGCGACCCAGATCGCATTTGTGCTTGCTCTCTGGGTCTCAATACAATCTGGTGACTCCAGATCTTTCATCTGCAAGATAACCTTGGATATCGAGCCTTTGATTTCGGAAATCCTCCGTTTGCCTTCTGAGCCGAGGCATTCAGAAGCAGTGTCCGCAAGAACGGGATCGAAGAATTGCCGGAGAGAAGCCAATCACGATGCAAAACCACAAACAGTGAGCATGTGTACGGAGTCTGCACCATCTCCCCGGTCCAAAGGGGACAACCGAGTTGGCGGGTTTCTAGAAGTGGACCAGGAGATGTTCGATTTCATGGTTGTTGCCAGCCCTGGAGTGTCACGGGCCTTTCCCGCCTTCGAGGCGTGCTCACTGCCGTGCTGCCATTCATTTGACCATCTCGCCGCTTTAAAGCTACAGGGTCGACACGGCCCTGTACTAAGAAACGCCAAATAGAAGAAAGGCGTCGACTGATCTTGTTGAAACTTGATGCTACGATACTGATAGCTGCCATGACGAGAGGGACTCTAGACATTGCAGCATGATGACTGACGCGTAACAGTAAAGGTGGCAACCACAATGATCTTGACCCGTGTATCTAGTACAAGCAACCTCTGACCGCCCTATTAATGCTCAGCCAACAATCGGACAAGATTGATGATCTTCGAGGAGCGACAGGTACACTCCACGTGTGCCAGACTTGTTAGATTCCCCTGCCGAGACTCGTCAGCAGGAGCGGACTCCCTGCCACCGCGCTGGTTTCTTGCTGGTGGCGGGCAGGTGGTAAAGCGGCACTGTTCTGAACGTAGTGCAGTACAGACCCTTGTCTCACCAACGCTGCAGCTGTGAGCTCAACGAGTTCCACTTCCAGGTGTATCCGTTTGTGATGATTTGAAGATGGCACCATATCAATTCACCCGGCAGTGTGTCGCAACACTCGACGCCACCGTTTCTCTGATGTGATTGTTATCTTTGCGTCTCGTAATGTGTGAAACAACCTGAACCAGCTTGAGCACATAGTTGATTTAGCATTGGCACCTTCCATCTGCACATCGTTCACTTTAGCCTCATGACTTCGGACATTGACGGCTCAAGCAGCCTGCTATTCGAGATCGATAGTTGAAGAGCAAGCTCACAATTATGAGCTTCGTGATGAGAGACCCCATAATTGTCCCCTTTTTCCGGCCGGGGGTGGAACCCGGCTTAACAGTAGGAAGAAAAAAGCTGGAGAAGCGAGCGAGACAGGAATTTGGTGAGGGCAGCAACGCGCGGTAGCTGTACGGCACTATAAAGCACATGCAGTACTGAGACTGGGGCTTCCAACAGGGCTGTTTATTGGATCCCAACATACCGACTTTGTAATGGATGTTTAATGGTGTTGCTTTTGCATAAAGTAGCTTGAGTACGGATAAGTACCTTGTATACACGCCGGGCGGCATTCGGTATCTCATCGCCGAGTCAGGAACTGTCATGGTTTCGGCTGAAGCTCCTGTTGTTTGTTTGATTGTTTGTTTGTAACAGAGTGATAGACTCTATAATTATCATCCGTCTCTTCGAGCACTTCCATGTTTACGGGATTAGATAATCGGAGTGCGGAAGTTTATTGATTGACACCGCCCTTCCTTGTCGTGTTCAATTGGAAACAACGGCAGCTTCCTTGGGAGGGTGTGTATCAGCTCTGCGTTGTGTTGTGTTGTACCTCCCCACACTTACTGATCAACCATGCTGTAGCTAAATTAAGGTGAGCTAGCAGGGCGGAAGCTCTAAGCTGTCCCTGTACTGTACCTTGGTGGAGGCTGTGAGTGACTCTTTCCTCAACCCTGTCCCTAGGTAGCTCATTCCAATCTTATCCCTATCCCCCAGATCACACGGGCTCCCGGACGACTATCCGTACCTGCCTCACCTCATCAAGATAGTAGGTACACCCCTAGACCAGCTATCCAAGCTTGCGCCTTCTCCCTCGTCTAATAGTAGTTTATCTGTGTGGCTCTGGGTCTCACCTTCTTCACGATACAATACATAAACCCTCCTCCCCTCCCTCTCGATTGACCTTCTAACTTCCACTTACACCTACCTGCACCATCGTACTGTCTGTAACATCCCCCTCACCTACATCGCCTGATATTGTAAACTCGTCACCGCTTCTCCCAACCAATCTGCTCCTTGTTACAGAAGTGTATAAGTAACTGGACAACGCCAACTTTCTACCACCACAAATCACAACTGTCAAACCCAATCTCTATCGCAATGCCTAGAATCACCGCTTCCGTTTCCAAGGTCACTCGCACTCTTGCCGAGTCCCAGCGCCACGCCGGTGTCTCCCTCATGCCCAAGTATGCTGAGCTCCTTGGATCTTCTTCAGAACAGTCCCAGCACTCTGAGGTGAGTTTCTCAATACTTTTTCAACCAACCAAACATTTGTACTAACAATTGGCTCAGGCTCGTGGTCTCAAGACTACCCACCGTCCCACTCCTCAGCCATCCATCTCTGGTCGCACACGGCCTCTGATGCAGTCATTCAGCTCCTCGGCAGCTTCCCGTGCTCCCGTCAACCATGTTGACACCACGGTGTTGCCCAAGATCTACGCCACTCCCAATTACAACGAGCCTCTTCCGCGTATGCCACTTCTTCCCGACAACTACGGATCTTACCACCACTCTATGTCCGATGCGACCGACTTGTCCACTGGTAACCGACCCGTCATTTTCGCCATCAACCCTGACATCGTTGTTCCCGGTGCCCCCATGGCCAACATGGATTCTACCAACATCGACAGCATCGACGTGAAATTTGTTCACAACCAGCCATCTATCTCTACCGCTGCTGCCGCTGAGGAAAACGACCCTGAGCGAAGCACATTTATGCGCGATATGTACCGCAGTATGAGAGATGACATTCTTAGCGTTGCACCTCAACTCAGAAGGAACTAAAAGTATTGGGATAAAGAGAGTGGGAGTTTTACTGTAAGCTGCTCGACAATGAGAGCTGCAGATCTATTTAAGCGTTGTAATTTATTTTTGCGAAACGAGATGCGATAGCATCAAATAATAGCCTTCTTATAAGTGGCTGCGCGTGGCTCGAGGCCATTCTTTTTTTTACACTACGATACACCATGATCAGATGAAAGCCGAAGTGGCAGACTTGAATACATACAAATCCTTTGTTCTTAATACAATGCTGCCCTGTGAATCATGTGCTAAACTTTAAGCCATCGTTACTCAGTCCATCCTTCGGCAATCAAAACAAAGTCACGTACTGACTTGTGTTAAATAATCAAGACAACATAGACAAGGTCAATTGGGAAAGACTCAACCGCAGCTTGATGTGAAATTCGGCATTAGACTCAAATCCAGTAATATTGATAACCCTATGTTCCAAATACCATTCCGCTATTCCTAAAGAGAAGCTACTTGGAGAGATGAGCCAAGGACATAAACCACAAAACAAATCGATATGTGGGCAAATGTAGATGTTTTGTTGTCTATGGTATCATCTCTCGTAAAACACTACTACCTGCATTTACTCCTTGGTTCAAAGACTCAGCTTCCTTTCTTTTTGACATCCTATCAATCTTCCGAGTCTTTTTGAATGTCACAGGTACAGAATCGCAGAAAACGCAGCCAAGTATTAATCGCCAATTCCTCCCCATTCTGAATTACATCACTGCTGAACACCTTTACTTCGTTCATCGCTTCTTCGTGTTTGGCCTGGGCTTGCATTCATCGGCGTTGACAGGGTGTAGCATCACCTTGATGGGATAGCTCTGAGTGTTATGCTGATATCCCTTGGCCCAGTCGTATCCAACAGCGTAGGCGAAGATGGAACCGTTCTTGTTGAAAGTAGTGGCGGTGATGCTGCCTCCAACATTGGGGTAACCCTTGAGACGATGCTTAGCATCCTTATCCCAGAAGTGGAATGTTCCATCGGAACCGGCAGTGCTGAATGTGCCGTGGACGGGGTGGAATGAGATGTCGTTGACGGCATGGACGTTGGTAATGTTGTTGGATGGGGGGTCACGGTGACACTTGAAGGAGAAGTTGGCACTATGGCATGTCAGTTCAGGCTCGTCGTCGAGTTGTAGTGCATTTCTGGGGATTTCTTACCTTGCGTCCTTGTCCTCAACATATTGGATTGCACAACGTCCCTCGATACTACCGATGGCGAATCCAGCAGAGTCGGTGAAGCAGCTGACGACCCGAGTCTGCCACTTGAGGGGACTTTGCAGGGTCTTGTAGAATTTGGTAGGATTCTTAAGATCGATGACGTTAATGTAGCGGTCGGCGGTACCGATAACACACAGATTATCGCGAACGTCCATCGTATAGACTCGTTCTTGGCAAGTCACTGTGGCTGCAGGTCCTTGCTGTCGAAGATCCCAATATTTCACCGTCTTGTCCCACGATCCAGAGACAACCATGGGGCCATTACCGCTGTCGAAGAATTTGGCTGTTCGCACAGGCTGGTCGTGTGTGCCTACAACAATGTCCTGTTGGGAGGCGAGATCGCAGACCTTGACATTCTTGTCGGCGCCTGCGGAGACAATCTTTGTTCCATCCTATGAGTCCTGGTTAGCGGTCATGCCCCATTACGTAGGCAGCTTACTTTCATACCTTGGAGAAGTCACAGTTCAATACAGGTTGGCTGTGCTCGTAGGCGTGTCGGCCCTGGCTCTGGCCATTGGCAGCAATCTCGTAGATCCGAACCTTGTTATCCCAACTGGAGATGGCGAGAAAGTCGGGACCGTTCGGCGCAGGAGAGAAAGAGAGGTCGGATATGGTGTCGGTGGGAGGGTCTGAGAGCGCAACATCGTTCTTGAGGTCGCCGACAGTATTGCTCGTCGCCGCCGAGCTCGAGGCGCTGCCAAAGAGAGTTGACATGATGATCAGTCGGTGGCTATGTTTTTTGAGTTTTTGTTCCTCAAGTGGCTGTTACAGGAACTCAAGAAGATGAGCTAACCAGCGATTGTAGGTAGTTCGAATTGATCAAAAAGAAAAAGGCAAAGATTTGGGATTAGATGAGTCGTGGTCTACACCGTCGAAGCTGGATGCGCCGCGAGCTTTGTATTGACGATGAATAAACAGGCACGAAGGCAGCGACCCAGCCTTCTCAACGCGAGGTTCGCATTGGTTGAACCGCGACTGGGAAAAAAAAGGCAGCTACAGCCACACCTTAAGCTTTGATCACTAGCGCCACACCTGAGCCCCATCGCCAACATAAAAATTCAAATCGAGCTCATTTCTTCTTTTTTCTTTTCTCTTTCCTTTCTCATCCGCGCCCCTCGCTCAATAGATCGCTATTCGAAGCTCACAAACAGAGACACTGCGATTTATCGCAGCGTCTCGATCACTCTTTATGGCTTTGGGAGAAAGTCCCCGGACGTCTTCGTTTCGACGGAGTTTGCGGAAACGCGCCGCCATAGAAGCACAGCGGCTGACCTCTTCGCCCAGGCCCTCGCCCTGCGCTGGCCCTGCCCTCCGCTACATCTATTTTGCTCAAGGCCTTTGTCCTACGGTCTTCGCTACCCTCGGTCCTCTTGGATGAAGATATGAGTCCGCTGTCGGGGTGTAGTGAGTTCTGGACGGACGGGTTGTGTGGCAGGTGGATGGTCGGTAGACGCTTGGTGCTCGTGCGTGTGGCATCGGGTCGCTGAGGATTTGTTGTCGAGATTGACAGGTATGCGATTGCCCGGCGAAAGCTGGGTTACTCAATGGGGCTCATTCTTGATGCGAGGGGCCGGTATCCCGTTGACCCTTGGGTGACGGTCTTATCCTTTTTTAACACTCTAAACTTCGCTGGAAGTTCTCACGGGACAAGACCTGAACCCGAGACGAGATGGGTTGGAGTTTTTATGATGATGACCAATATTAGAGTCAAGCACTGAGTCAGATTTTCTGACGTTGTGGACCACCAAACTATGTCAACTGAAAAACTTCAACCTTCTTGTTTTTGGGTATAAATAGATAGCTAGTCAGACTCTGCTTCGTGAATATTTCTGTGATAAATCCTTGTCACTGTAGACGCCGACATGGCTTAGGGCGTTGCGACTTGTTTTTTGTGACGTCCTGGCCACGAGCATCACTTACCTACGATGGGACATAACTCATGACTGTTATTTCCTCCGTGGCATGATTCAGTCAAGTTGTATTCGTAATTCTCCTGGCTACCAAATGGGTAACAGGAAGTTTGTCACCTAAGCTTTAGGGTAAAGAAAATAATTTACCTGAATATGATCTAAGTCACACACCTGATGAAGAACAGTCACTTCCTGAGCTTAGTATCGACATCGAGAACATTGTATTCTATAGACATCGGGACAATCATCTGTGGTATGTCTCTTTTGCTGGCAGTATCGGCATTTGCGTTCAGGATATGATGCCTTCCAGTGACCATTCTTACCACATCTTTCACATCCGCGCTGGTTTTGGTATGTGTTTTGGACATATATTTGGAGTAGAAGGTCAGTATTCAAGAGCAGTCTGAGAGCTTGAGATAGTATACAGGGCCTTTCTTGCGGATTGACGGCAACGCATGGCTATGTACCTGGGGTACAGTATATGTATGACGGTCGAGTCGTCCTCGATCAAAGTCGCAAAGGAATACATTTCCGTGTATGCGGAAGTCTGTACTCAAGAAGCCATTGACGACTGTGCCCTTGACTCGTGTTTGCGTTGTTTGTGTCAACGAGGCGAGGAAGCCCTTTCTGTATCTGTACCATGCCGAGGTCAGTACATGCGGCATTCATCGCAAGGAACGGTATGTGATGTCGCGGTCTTGTTGCTCTTTGCCAACTTGCCGCATGCAGATTTGTTCATGGCGGTGCTGGAACATGACAGCGTCTGCTAATAGTATTAAAAGATAACTGCCAGTTGATTCTGTCTCAAAGTAGTCTTAGGCACGCAAGTCTATTGTCCTTCATATAGGTAGTTGAACCATTTTCAAATGACCTTCGATGATTTCGACGAGTATAGATTGGCATAGGCGCGGTCGAGGGCGCTCTTGCCGTCGGTGGGAGCTCCTTCCCTAGCTATGCGCAGCCTGCCTGCTCCTCACCTCTATGGACTGCATTGCGCCCTAGTGCTCTTGCCAGTACAGCAGCTCCTTCCCTACCTACTTATGTAGAAGTCCCGATACATAGCCCGTATGAAAACCACAAAACCAAGCCTGTTCCTTTTTCCCTACAAACAACATCGCACCATCCCTCCGCCGTTTTTTTTTTTTTTTTTTCGTGCCCAAATCTTTCGACGTCAGCATGGCGCCCTCAAACGCAAACACTTTGTCCGGCTGGCAGCGAAAGCCCCAGTCGGGGGAACGGTTACCGTATGGGTAAACGGGGACAGTCTTTTACGGCTGAGGACGGCTCTGCCGGGAAGAAGCCCATGGTAAGATATCTCCATTGTAACTGCTACTGAATCCGTGCTAATGATTTCACTTAATAGGCGTATGTTGTCCATATAACAGCATTCAAGACGCCTTTGCGTCACCGAAAACCCGATAAGACCCCTATTCCTGTCCACTACCGTTCCTTCCATGACAAACCAACACAGTGGCTACACACCTGACAATCAAGTACTAACATCCAACAGAACTTACGAGGACCAGAACCTAGTGACGACTTCCTCTGCTAGTGGCTCTGGGGATGCTGGGTATGTGTCTGACACCTCTGCCAATGCGGTGCTACCTTCCAGCTCGTCTGGCGGTGGTACGATGGAACGACACTTCGGTGTTGGAAAGAGTGGTGAACTACCTCACGGCAGGAATCTCTCTTTGTGTACGAGTGGTAAACTGCTTCACAGCGATGATCCATTTCGGTGTGTACGAGTGGTAAACTGCTTCGCGGCGGCGAGCCATCTCGGGTGGGGGGATATTGCCTGGCCATATCTTCGCTGATGATGACATGGAGGACTTCGTGCCTACTAGACATCAGGCTCATGACCGGCGTCGTTGTGGCCAATTTGTGGACTCGAGTGATGAAGATATCGTGATTTTCACGAAGTTCTCTGACGACGAAGCAAGGAGGGGAGTATTTTGACTTTTGATCGGCGTTATTACAATCAGATTGTGGATTCGAGTGATGAAGACGCCGTGTTCTCCACGAAGCTCTCTGACGATGAAGCAAGGAGAGGAGGGTTGTTTGCGCACCATACAGGAAGCCTATCTTGCTGAAGTTGAACGTCGAGGCTAGCGGCGTGCTCGAGAGCGTCAAAAACTTGGTACGCAGCCAAAAGACAAAGTTGATAAACTAACGGATATATCATCAGACATTAGGTGATGTCGGATGCGCAGCACAAACAGCAGAAGCAGTGATGATGATGAGCCAGTTTGTCGTGGACTGTCTGTAGCGCAGGGGGTTGTTTGAAAGCATCAACTATGCGTTTTGTAACCAGTCAGCAGTCGTGGGTTTTCTGTCACTCTTGTCATGGGCATAGATTTCTGCAGAAACGCCTCTCATTGCCGCTCAGAGAGATGTCATGGTCATCTGACGAGTTGACTTGCGCTCTACATGAGGCGCCGCGATGCTATTTGGGATGACGATTCAGGAAGCCGATCAAGCGCCCCAATGCCACAGTCACGCGCGGACCGCCTCCGACACCGCCAACTATCGACATCACAGCTCGGGTGATAGAGGTCGCGGCTTTTGTCACGGTCAAACCGCCATACAAGGGGTGCTTGCCTGAGGCCGCGGGTTTACTTAAACATCACTCCGCCGACCACTCGAACCACCAACATGAGTTTGGATACTTCAAAACTCAGCTGCTAAAAATTCGAAAACTCACCACCTGTGTTATGATACGACACCCAGATCATCCTCGACGTACTTGATGAAAAGTCCAAGCTATGGCAACTGAGGTCGCGAGCCCGACCAACGTTAAATGAAGCGCGCGTAAAGATGAGGCTCAAATGTGGATTGATTATATCAATCCCTGCCACATCACAGGCATGTTTTGCCGCTACTAGCGTTTGGGTTAGCATTCATACTAACTACCGTACCTATGAAGATCATCCATCAACCAATCATCGACCAATCACGAAGGAGCGAGAAATCGAATACCTATCCGTTACAGCATTGACGATGTTGACTATTCTGGATCTATTGCGAAATTGCACGTACGTACTTCATGAAAGCAACGGAGTACACGACTTCAGAGTTCTCAAAGTTTCAAATCACTAAACAACAACAAGCCCAAGTTCCGTTACCGTGAAGCAAGGAACAACCTTAACAAACCTCAAACGCAATAACATGATCTCGAACAAGGCCAAGAAGGAGAAGAAGGACAATAAGGAGGGTACTAAGAGGATTGAAGCCCTCGAGCTCCTAGTAGGGGATCTGAAGATGGAGAATGTAGACCTGAAGGCGATTTATAGATTCCGTAGATGAGTCTGCTAGTATGTTATACATTCTGCACACTGAACAACGCTTCTATGACAGATCATACATAGTATGCCATGAAATGTGTCGATATAGTGTAGAAGAGGCAGAATGGGACCCAAACTGGAGCCCATTTTCTTTAAAAGCTTGGCATTTGATCAGGAACTCTAACGAAGGGTAGCTTTCCAATGTAGTGCTTCGGTACATGCTCTCTGAAGCTCGTTTTCGACTTTCAGCCGAGCGGGTGGACGTGAAGAGTTTGTTGAGTCTCCCGGAGCCTGACCGTGAGGACATGGACGACAATTGCAGCAACGCTGGGGTATACGTATGTGTATGCCATGCCGAGCCTGAAAAGGATCCTCACTCGGGCAGAGAAGGGAATATCGACCATGACTCGGTCGGTCTTATACCGGCCAGAGTATCGCAAAACCCCGATGGGACGGACGTGAAGGAACGTCCCTTCGATTTGATCAGAATGATTAAGAGATGGCGAACAATTCCTGAACTGGAAGAGAAAGCTCAAATAGTTTCTTTGAATGTGCCAAGGTTCTACCGAACCGTGGTAGAGGGGGGCCTTGAGGCTCACCCTCGTGTTGTGGCAGTCTTGCCCAGTGACAACCAGCAAGGTCCTGTGGCAATGTTGATTGAAACTGTCGTCATGCTGGTGACAGGATCAGTTACGTCAGAGTCTAACTATGGTTTCACGACTCAGAAGATGGTGGCTGATATCGAGCGTCAACTCGCTACTAAGGGGCGCTTGAAGTATTAACCGATGGCACTGAACGTAGCCCTGCCTGTCCGACAGGGCTTCTGAGCTGGAGTCCGAGTCCATCGGCGTTGTAGAGAGTGTGAGAATAATTCATCCTATTATAAGGGTAGTTTCCACACATTGCCTTTGCACGAGACTGGCCATAGTTGGTACAGGCATCCCACCGAGAGGAATGGGCGCAGAAAAGCCATACTGCAACAGATGAGGACGGCGGCTAACCGACGTGTTCGGTCACAGATCGGTAACCTAGTACGCGAGCGAAACGCATAAGCGGGCCGTAGTCATGGGTGCGTTATGTACGTTGTGAAACTTACATACTATTCTAGGGAGTATAACATGCATTGTTAACTCGCGGCAATAATGGTGGGCAAGCAAACGCGCACGCTTGCTGTAATCCCATAATCGGATTAGCAATCCGATACCGAGACAAGTCTGATAGACTTGGAGGACATGAGCCGATCAACGACTCATGGCCACCATCACCATGAGCAAACAAATCACTATCAATGGTATGAACTATCGAGTACTTGCAGAACATATCAGCTAATCAGGACATGTCACAGCTTTACAACCGATCAAAACAAATCAGACAGTCATGTCAAGCAAGAGATTCAACCCAGCAAAGAAACGTCTACGCTATTCGAATACCTTGTAACGATCATGAGAATCATACGCAAAGCTCATCGATCTCGATACCGCAATGCCAGACGATGACTCTATTTGGACACTTCAAAGACCAAACCTTCCAGGAGACTACACGCTGCAGAAGCTTGTTTAGATTACAGCGGTCAGAAGAATCACCTAGCCTCCCGAAGCCTAAGAGACGAAATTACCTAGTTTCTTTATGCTGCTTAGACAAGCCTCTTAGACTATTTATTTCTGTCATCCTAAGATTTAGGCGCTAGTTTTTCTGATACCTGGCTGGCAACTTGGGCATTACCACATTATTCCCGTTAAGGTTGGATCGCGCCGCTGTCAACGCTCCACTAGTGCGTTGAAGATCGACTAGGGTCCAAAAGATCGTGGAGGCGCCATGAAATTTAACGACATGTCGTACTGACACTCTTAGACAATTCCAAATAATGTTAAACACAAACGCAGATACCTGCCAGTAAAGATATCGCACTTCAGTTGATTACCCCGATGACTGACTATTGTACCAACTGCTTCGAGATCGGTCAGATGTCATTTGCATTTAGAGTACCTAGTGGTATGTATATAAGCCTCCTTCTCCAAGGCGTTGATCTGGTCCCCAAGCTTCCCGACCTGTCCAAACAGAAAATCCACCATCGCCTTCAGAGTCACGTTCATTTCCTTCTGTTCCTCAAGCTTCTTCTCGACCTTCTCGATCCGGCTGGGCTCGGTGGGTGGGTCATTGGGGGTCTCGGGGGCAGACATGGTGGTGTTGGAGAGGATGGGTGAAGATGAAGATAGAGTAAATAGGGATGAATACCGAAGTGCAGATATAAAAAAGACCAACAACGATGTGAGGGCCAGCGAGCAAAGCGATAGTTGCTGCTGCTGTGTTTGTTGGTGATGACGAAGAGGAAGAGAAGAGAAAATTCAACGTTAGAGGACGGGAGGGATATCCATCCATGCTTGAATGACGCCAGCAATACTCAGGGCGTGCAAACGCTTGAGAGTGCAAACTCAAGCGTTTGGTTGTTTGGGCTGGCTGCTGGCTGTACTCACCAGTTGCTAAGGGCGAACGCATTTCAGATACAATGAGCCAATTAAACAACCATAAGCGGGGCATTTAATTCACTCTGTTGCTAGGTTTACGGCCTTTTGGCACGACATTTTCCAAAGCTCATTGACATCAATGGATGAGCTGTGACGGGAAATATTATTTTGTATTCCGATAATTTCACTACAACTGCACCTGGCTTTTAATGACATTTGATAATATACAGAATATGAACTTGAAATAAACCATCTCAATATGCTCTTTAATAAAAAATGAAGCATCAACGTACTGATCAACATTTGATTGGTTTCAATTCAGATTCCTACTTGGTTCTCCTGTTGACAACTGGTGGTCAGCTGGCAACAGCTGTTAGCAACAAAAAGATGCGATTGTTCCCAAACATCAAAAACCTAGATGACGTTTGCTTGAAGAAGAAAACCCGCCGTTGCCTAGAAGATACATTTTGCTGCTCCACTGACTGTTATAAAATCTCTTCACTCTCCTTAAACACGCTCTCCTGCTCGTCCTCATCTTCTCCTTCTCTACACGACTGCCTCATCTCGTCGACATTATCACTAGACCGTACTGAAGATACACCAAGCTTGGCTTCTTGTTATGAACAGAATGATATGCCCCGAGATCACGTAGAGTTAGGCATGAAGTCTCCTGGATAGCTCCTCGGGACCCATGTCTGACTGTATGTGATCTTGGGGCATATCATTCTGCTCATAACACGAAGCCAAGTTTGGCGCATCTTCAGTACGGTCGATTTCGACTATATATAATTTTGTGCCGACCATTCACCGAGTCGGCCTTTACACCCTATGTCTCGCCTATCTGAACAATGGCATTCGTCCAGATTTCCGTCTCCTCCCTCTGTTAGAGGAAAATCTCGATGGACGAATTGTCATCCACCCTGGTGAAGTCTATTGCAGATTTCGGGTAAACGTTGAGCAAATGTGCCCAGAGGTAAAGCGTATGTAAATTGATTTGTGAATGATTGCTAAATGTTTCTTATCCAGGCAGCTGCCTTCTCTAGTCCCAGTGCGCTTCGGAACCATTATATACAAGTCCACGAGACGGTTCCAGAAGAGCGAAGGTCTGGGCGGCTCAACAATGCCGCCCAGGCCGACATGCTGAGTAAGTAATAGTTTCAAACTGATAGAATATTGTTTTCTAATCAATTAATCCAGGGCGTTACGAGGCCCTTGGGGCAAACATCCCACACAATTGGACGCCGAGAAAGGCCAAGGTTCGCGGCCGGCCACCCGAGCCGCAACCTCGGCCGAGTCTGGTCAATCTCTTGGACCCGAACCCTGTCACACCAATCTACGGCCCAAATACTGGGCAGCAGGCTGTTGAAGAGCCTGAGGTAAAAATTGATTCTTAATTATTTCTGTGCTATATACTAATAGTTTGTCTAGGCTGGCGTTGATCCATCAACCCCCTCGCGTGGGCGTGGGCGTAGGCGTGCCCGCGATGGAAGAGTCCTGTCAGACGAGATTATTATCAACTCTGACAGTGACTCTTCCATCACGGAGGACGAGTTTACGGATGATGGTCTTAGCGACTCCGATTTACAGGAGATGATTGATGCTCAACTGGCCTCAGAGGTAAGTCTTATCGAATCAGTTTCAAACTACATTCTAACCAGGTAAAGGCCGAGCTACCAGAATAATCTAACGGTGTCCATGATGACTCCCTGCCTGCCAATAACGTGAGGACCGCTTTAAAAAGTTTACAGCTGTGATCAAGTCTGACATAAAGCAGGATGATGATGAGGAAGACATTCGTGCTCCCAGCGAGGTTCCTGAGGTTCCCGAGGTAAGAATTAATTAGCAATTGCTTTATCTACAGTTTGAATATACTGACATAGTCTAGTCCCCAATGCAAGTAACTAGGGAGGATTTTGTGGGCGATTCTGCAGACGAGGTAAGTCAACTTGATGTTAATCATTTTTATTAATTCTGACATAAAGTAGAATAATGGCGATGAAGAGATTCGTGCTCCCGGACAGCTTGCCGAGGTAGAAATTGATTGCCAATCAGTTACATTATGAATACTAATTAGTTTGTTTAGGATGAGCCTCAGCGAACCCATCTTCCCAGCGGTCGTGGTGGCCATGGCGATGCTCGTGGTCTCTCTCGTCCTGTTCTCTCGAGCAAGTATACTTGCGCCAAAGTGCTTTGAAATCATTTCACAACCAGCTTATAATCACTTTATTTCAGACACCTGCTCTCAAGCATTTCGCAATCATTTGCAATCATTTCACGATCACTTCGTCATCATCTCACACTTTTATTACCGCTATCTTCATAAGCATCGCTCTTGTCTTGCTGCCGAAAATGAATCCAATGGTTCTAAGGAACCCAAGGACCCCAACAATACCACTGAGAGCCAGTCGCCTAAGCCTAACAACGAGGCTAAGAAATCTAAGAAGCGAAAGGACAATAAGGACCCGCGACCTCAAATGCTGGACTCGTCACAAGACAGGTCATGTTGCCTCCCAGTGTCCTGTCACGATCCAGCAGCGTCAGGCGGACAAGGGGGAGGACGCCAAGAAGATTGCGGCCCTTCAGCGGGAGCTGCTGGAGGGTGTCAAGAAAGAAAATGCTTCCTTCAAGGAAGCACTAGGCAAGGTGCAGGAGCACCTTGCCCATCTTGACACCTTCATGGTGGGCAAGTATGGGGGGAAGGAAGGGGAGATGGAGGTGGTGGAAGTGGAGGAGGAGGCCCAGGAAGGGGTAGAGGCTGCTGAAGAAGTAGAGGAGGTGGTAGAGGTGGCAGAAGATGAGGCTACCGTGGAGGTGGAGGACGAGTAATTGTGTTGTTTTGTTTGTTTGTTTGTTTTTTTCATGTTGAAACCATTGTCCCCAAGAGACCAACCAGTTGTTGTGGACTGATTGTAGCGCAGGGGGTTGCTTGAAAGCATCAGCTATGCGTTTTGTAACTAGTCAGCAGTCTTGGTTTTTCTATTACTCTTGTCATAGGTATGAATTTCTACAGAAACGTCTCTCATTTCTGCTTGCATCTCTTGTTAAAAACTGATGGTCAGCTGTCAAAAGTTTAGATACCGTTTGCTTAACACCCCTCCCACTCCCCCCGCGCTGCTGCCTAGAAGATAAATCTCGCTGCTCCAGTGACTGTTACAAATTCTCTTCACCTTTCTTTACACACGCTCTCCTGTTCATCCTTATCTTCCCCTTCTCTAACGCAACCGCTTCGTCTCGTCGGCATTATCACTCAACCGTATCGCGTACCCAGGTCTGACTGTATGTGACCTTGGGACCTGTCATTCTGTTCACAACACGAAGCCAAGCTTGTTGAATCTTCATTACGGCCAATCTTGACCATCTACACCTTGTGTCGTTCATTAACGCTGACGACAAGCCCAAGGGTGTTGCTCCTAAGGATATAGAGGATCACATCCAGGGCCAGCCTAAGGGTAAAGATGAGGCCAAAAAGTCCAACAAGCGCAAGGACAACAAGGAGCACGGTGGCGTAGAAGATCTCTCATTTGACGGTACTTGAAATCTTATCCAACTCAGGCTGAACACTCGCTAATTTGCTCAACAGACTGCCAGAACAATCGTTCTACCATAATACTACCAGTCGTTTTCTCGAGGATATTGGAGAGGCAGTTATCACTGAGACAATACCCCTGGACTCCTCTTGTGTGATAGTTACCAACTCCTTCATCTATATTCTAGCAAAGCTCACCTCTGTCACATTTTCTATTATCCATCGTCATTCAACACTTCCGAACTATCTCAAAATCATTTCGCAATCATTTGCAAATTATCTCTGGAATGCACCGCTCTATTATGACTGAAGACAAGCCTAAGGGCAATACTCCCACCAACGCAACTTCTCAGGATGCTCCCCCTAAAGATACTACCAAGGAGACCCAGGACCAGCAGCGTAAGGAACCTCAGAAGTCGACGAAACGTAAGGACAAGAAAGACCATGGCGGTGTAAGTATTTATCAAATGGTTTTAGATTAATTTTGAATTAATACTAATATATATTAATTGCTTAGGCCCGCGATGTTAAATGTTGGAACTGCCAGAAGACTGGGCATATTGCTTCCCAGTGTCCTGCTGAGTCGCAGCAGCGACAAGCCGATCGCGCTGAGGGTGTCCAACTTGCGGCTAATGCCGTTACTCCCGTAAGTTAATATTTACAAATCATTTCGTAACTAATTCTAATATATTTACAGCGATTCATCGACCTTGAACGCGCTGTGAAGGCCCTGGAAGAGGGCGCTCTTGCCACTACCAACAAGATGAAGAAGGAGAAGAAGGAGGACGCTAAGAAGATTGCGACCCTCCAGCGGGAGCTGGAGGGTGTCAAGAAGGAGAATGCTTCCTTCAAGGAAGCACTGGGCAAGGTGCTTCTGCACCTTGCCCATCTTGATACCTTTGTGGTGGGGAAGAAGGAGGAAGGGGAGGAGGAAGAGAAGGTGAAGGTGAAGGTGGAGGAGTAATTGTGCTGTTTTTGTTTGTTTTTTAAAAAGCATAGTCCATAAGGGACGAACCAGTTTGCAACTGGTTTAAAATCAATTGATAACGATCTCGTGCAGAAGTCATATATTCTCAGAGTTATTTAACCATCCTGCGCATATTGACGCCTTCATGTGTGAAATGAACTGTCAACACCCTTGAGCAGGGCGCTTTGGCGTCGAACAACAAGGTGAAGAGGAGAATGTTGGTCTACTGTGAATATTCCTCCAACGATCTATCAGACCTTTACCTAGAAGGAAGCTGCTTAGGCCGATACTGCGTACGTTACCGCTAACTATCCTGCGAAGGAGGATCAGCGCCAAGCTGACCGTGTCCAGGGGGGTGCCCTCTCGGACTGGACCGGGCTGTTGGCTCTTTTGAGCAGAGACTGTTGGCAACTGAGAATGCCGCCAAGAAGAAGAAGGAGAACGACAAGAATCTTGAGGCCCTCTACCTGTTGGTAGAGGTCTCAGGGAAGAAAGCCATGACCTTACGTTTGCGTAGAGTGGCAGGTGGATGTTAGGAAAATTAGTCCCTAAAGCTTAGGGTCGCAGAAATAAATCCTAAGAGGCTTATCTAAGAATCATAAAATAACTAACTAATTTCCTCTCTCAGGCTCTCGCCGGTCAATTCTTCTAACGTAGGGGTCCAAAAAGGTCAAAAGGGTTGGTGGACTTCAACGACATGTCGTGCTGACACTCTTGCACCAATGATCTGTTTGTCTGTGTTGAATGAATAAAGACATCCTCTCTGATTCTTCTGGTTTGCTTCTTACATATAGAATCCTTTTTCCCTTGGCAAATGTATAAGTGACTAGATGCCAGGCATACATCTCAGGTGTAAGTTGCAGAAAGCTAGCTGCTAAATTATAAGTGACGAGATTCAGATGAGTTTACACCCTTCAGGAGAATCTTGGTGTTTTCAATCCTAAATATTAGAGTTCTTTCTCTTCATCCTCATTAACAATCTCAGCAGTAGGTATAACTATCGCTTCACTGGCTTCCAACCACGTCATTGTCGTTGCTTTTCTCTACGCACCCTCATCTTCGCCGAGTCTGCTTCCCACCACTGACAACCCTGAGAAGCGCCTTATCCGCAATCCTATCTCCGAGATGACCTCCATGCTCTCATTACCACGAAGAATGTCACATCGAATTCCATTGGCAACAATATGTATCAGTCTTCCGTATAGTAGAAGGCGAGACTGCTGTGACTGCCAAGATACTGTGATGCAAGATGGAGCGTAAGTCATCATGGGAAAGACCAAAAAGGGAATCGAGATCAATAAGCAGACTTAGAATCAAGTAGAAGCCTGTCAGTCATCAACAGTAGCTTTCGACGCACTCAAGTTGTCCTGTCCATCTCTCCATCCCTCCATGAATGACTATTCTCTCGATGTTGCCCTCATCACCTTTACTTCGAGAAGTTAAGGAAGCAGTTCATCACTCGACGCGGCACGAATCATCCTAATCATCAAAGCAGTGTTAAAATGACTATGAAGTTTGAATAGTCAATATCTCCTTGATCAGAGGTTTTGACTGGTAGATCGAACCAAATACGCTTACCTGAGGGAGTGTGATAGCCAAGGCTGTCGAGTTATTGATCTTCCTGCATCAAGTCGTGACTCTCTCAGGTTTCTCTAGCTGGGCATCCCGCTCACGACCCGCGCAAAAGACATCAATGAGACATACAAAAGGTGGCGGTTCCCCTATTGGTGTCTTGAATCTGAGATGTAGAGCTCTGTCCCGGTTGGTAGAAGATAACAGTTGGCATCTACACTCCATGATAAATAGCAATACTGCTTGCAATCATAGGAAAAACATGTTTTGATCTTGTATTTGACGGCGTACTGTATAAAAGGTCTGTCGCCTGTTGGTCTGTCGCTGCTTTCATAATCATGAAACCATGTCACCAAATGGCTTGTTCTTGGCCGGAAATACAAGGTGAACTGGATGCACTTTGCCTCTTACAAAGAGTGGGGGCTGGCAGTCCATGATGGATCAAGAAGGCTATTAATGTCGGTGCAGCAGTCGTTCTGAGTGTGTCTCTTCTCTCAACGTTCTCGAGCTGAACACTGTCAACGCTGTTACTGTATACAAAAGCCAACAGCCAACGGACTGAAAGAATTATATAGAATATGACGAAGATCGATGGCGGTTTCTCAGTTTCTTACTTGTTTTTCTTTTCTTAAAAAAAAACTAATTGATAAATGTTGACAAAGGTGATACATATAACTACCTTGTTTGTTCATTAAAGAACCTCATTCTCCTTGCTGACCTCCATTCTAACACATTCCTTATATGATTTGATTGCCCGTTTTTAAACTGTAGGCCTTTATCATATCCGTTAACCTATCCCTTACTTTCTGTACCATTGGCGGGTGATTCTGGTCTGTCTCATCTTTCGCTGTAACTGGAAGATGCCGTACATGAGAGCCTCGCTAGTAGGAGGACATCCCGGAACATAAACATCGACGGGAACCACTCTATCGCAGCTGGATTCGCGTTATTTTGAGGTCTAGAACATATCTGGGTGTTGTAGGACTTACCCTCGGACGACGGAGTAGCTGTAGTGGTAGTAACCACCACCGTTGGCACAAGAACCCATGGAAATAACCCAGCGGGGCTCAGGCATTTGATCGTAAACCTGTCGGAGAGCAGGAGCCATCTTGTTTGTAAGAGTGCCTGCAACAATCATAACGTCGGACTGTCGGGGCGAGGCACGGAAAATGATACCGAGACGATCCTGATCGTATCGTGGTGTGGAAAGATGCATCATCTCGACGGCACAGCAGGCCAGACCGAAGGTCATGGGCCACAGTGAGGACTGACGAGCCCAGTTGGTAACAGCATCGAGTGTGGTACTGTGAGAGTGTATGTTAGCCCCGTCATGAGCGGGTACCGATCATGGTTTATGCCGAGCCATGTCCTATGTTTCCAACATCTGTACGTACAGAGCGTATTGAAGAGCACCCTTGGGGGCAATCTCGCTGGGCAGAGGAACCTCTCGGCGAACCTTGCCTACACCAGTGGCTGATTGGGTCTGGAGGGCGCTCGCATCGCGGCGAGAGTTGGTGGTGAAGGCGGCGGCAGCGGTTCGGAAAGGAATGATGGCAGTCGTAGGCTGGGCTAGAGTATCGAGCAGCGTTAGCGAGGCTTGTTGAAATCGCGACGGTCATATTTGAAGTTCGAGTTATAAAAACCCGCCGGGCCGGGAAAGTCGAGAGCACCCACCTCGCAGGGCCATTGAGGCCGCAGATCGCGTGGAAGAAAGCATCGTAGGCGACAGGTTGATTCGGCAGACGAGATTACCTCGATCGCACGATATCAGAGGTGACGAAGAGGGGAGATTGACGCGGACGTGGTCGAAGCCGTTGGCGGAGCGAAGCTTTCTTGGTTGACGTTTTGGATGATTCGCCTCTTTGCTTGCCGAAGCGGAATAAGGCGGTTCTGATTGGCTGGTGGGATGTGGGTAGGGGCCCGTGGATTAGCCGACGTGTGGAGATGGATATCTAATGATAACCTCAACTCTTATTATTCAAGAAGAGAACGGATCTCTAGTAAATGTTCAGAAGGATAAATTCTCAAGTACGGAAGAATGAAAATCGGGAATCATCAAACTGAAAATTTTCTATCTTGAGTCTCATCATGAAGTGATTCGCCGCACACTAGGCTGTCACGGGTCCAAAGGGTTCTATCCTCGAAATCCATGACGTTCATATTGCCTTCAGAAGGCGATTCCTCCAGACAACAGCAATTTTTCCCTTGTAGTCGGAGGGTTTGCCTAGTTTCAGGCCGTTCTAATCTAGTGGCAAATGCCTACCATTTCTATGAATAAGGGTCCTCGATTGCGCTCGAAGTGATGTAGATAGACTGTGTTAGGTTGTTCGAGTCCTACAGTACAACAATCAAACAGCATAAGAGCTGGTTAGAACAGCATAAACCGGATCACTAATTTTGTCTCTTATGTTCATGACACAGTTTTGATGGCTCAAAGACTGTGTAGTGTATTCTACGCACTGCTTTCGCACGACCAGTGAGCTTTTTGGAATGTCATCTTTTGAGCATGGATTGATGTTGAGGCGAATCTACACAAGGGAGACCCAGGGAATCAGCTGGCAAGACAATTTACTGGACAACATCAATGGAGTAAAAGATGAAGGACACTCTTAACCCCTTTTTACTACACGAGCGATAATTGGTCGAAAGCCAGATTTGTTGCTCTGAAGCAGAGGTCGAAAATCCTAGCATTAACGTTGAGCGTCAGACGTGTGCAATAGTTTGCTTCTGCATTTTGCAAAATCAGCCTTAACAGGATGCACGTTGTGGATATTGGCATGTCCGTCTTCTTCGTGACAATCAAGTGGTGGTTATGACAGTGTCTTGTCTTCTCGGTTCAGCTCTTGGCAAGAACTGTAGCCTGGCGGCTGCGTCTGACTGAAGATCTATAGTCGCCTAGCTTAAAGGCCAGATCAGGGTAACAAAGATCACAAGAAGAAGAAGTTTTTGGAAGTGACGCATATTAGACTGGAACAAAATGCAAGTCGGAATGTACGAGATAATTATAGTGGCGGACCATTGTGAACTCTTCCTCGGAGGCAGTACGGATATTAGGTATGTGACACGAACATCATCTGTACATTACACAGCCTGCTTCACAGTCTGGGGACACATGGCAGGGATATCAGACATCAATTTACAGCACAGTCTAGTGTGCTCTTGAGGCTGCAAATGCCTTGTGCTCGGCCTTATGGTTATTGCCAGCAGGCACGTGTATTCTTAGAATCATGCCTGAACCACGATATGTCAACTAAAATGATTTTGTAGATCTTCCCCAGAGTTCATGGCCCCTTACAGAAAAGGGGCAGTTGATTGACCACTAGCTTCAATTGCAGCCGTTGGAATCAACGCGTGGTTGGCTCCAGTCCCCCTGTAAGAAACAAGTACAATACAGTACATTGCGACAGGCTGTGTCCATAAATGAGTTGATTTGGGTGGCAGACCTCGAGGCTCGATTTTAATTGTGTCCGACGGACAAAATGATTTAGTCATTTTATGCCATCCATGGCCCAGTTTTTAGGTTATTTATTTTCTGTATCCTAAGCTTAAGTTCATTCTTAGTTATATACGTAGTCAGTTCAATGTTACCCCATAACTACTAGAGGTCTGACAAGGTAGCAGGGGTGATGATGGTGCTCACTTCGGAACCGGGGATAATTAGCTGCAGCTTCAATCACAGTTCGGTCGGTTATGCACAGATATTTTGGCAAGGTCACAGCTGATTTAGATATGGCCAATGGAGTGAGAATCTTTAAACAAACCTTGTAGATTCGCTGATCATGCTTTACTGGGTTTCAAATTGCAAAATGCTTGTAGCCTCGGTTGCTGTTCGCTTTGGCCATTGACCAAGGGTTATATGAACGGGGATCCGTCTGACCGTGGATGATATATATCGATAATTAAAAGGAAAAGCTTTCACCCCTGGATTGGTTCTTTCAAGTCACACTCTCGGAGTTAATAACCGGTTTATGCAGGGATCTTGTGTATTTCTCTCAAAAAAGAAAGACATTTGTGGTTGCGTTCACAGACTGTTGGTCTGTCATGTCACTTTCTGCATGCAAATGGATGAAAGTCAGCCACGGGGCGCCAACACAAGACTAGACGCAGCTAGTTTTTTATACACACGCATGCAGGACCATGTAGTCTTTTACAACAAGATCGAGTTCAACATAACGAGTCGAGAACCAGACTATTGTTCAACTGACAGCTCACCAAGGCTAGACTTACGGCAATAAAAGGACCAGAATTATGAATGATAGTTCCTAGTGACATAAATAGCATTCCAACCCTGTCTGAGCCAGTGGACCAAATCAGACTACGATCACTAACAAGATGCCAAGCCACCCCGCTAAGGGCTGGACGCGGGCAGAACAGTATTAGTTGCCGTTCTGAGACCAGTTCCCCCTTTCTAGCTGCATTTTGCTACCTACTATTCTTTGCAACCTCTACGGTAAGTGGATAGCTTTGGTGAAGAATGGATGCTAGGTACAGATACAGAGTACAGCATTGGAACCTTGAATACAGTTAGGACTTAGCAGATAGCTAAAGCTCATAAAGAATGACCTATATTCATATCAAAATATGAAACATTGAATTAGGTATGGTTCGAGTACCCTCTGCTTTCAATCTTTGTTTGGCACGAGATGAACCATATCCCAGCATAACGTTAATGCATCTCCATAAAACCGAACCTCAAAGGGTAACCAACCAACACAAAGGATTCCAGGCTAATCATTAGCTTCAGTCGTGCTCCATTGAAATGGGTGCTGTATTACGCAGTCTAGATCAAGGTTCTGCGTGTCGCGGCTTGTAAATCTATTCTCTTAAAATATGCTTGTGTTTTGTTCAAATTCAACCTACATCCTCTGTTACATACGCAATTGTCCGTTCTTTCCCCTTGAAAGCATCCATATGTGACCCGCAAAACCAATCTTCAAGGTGACTTCTCCACGCTCCAGCGCCTCCTCC
Organism: Fusarium longipes; assembly: GCA_013618495.1. Lineage (NCBI taxonomy): Eukaryota > Fungi > Ascomycota > Sordariomycetes > Hypocreales > Nectriaceae > Fusarium > Fusarium longipes. The sequence continues at coordinate 43,920 of JABFEY010000042.1, read as the reverse complement.
CCTCCACCCAGCGCCAGGTCTTAACATTGATGACTTGCGACTTCCCGGCGATTTCCACTTTCCACCTTGACAGGGCAGGGCAGGTACTTGTCCAGGAACTCCTTCTCGTTCCACCTGACCATTCGCAACACCACAACCTCAACTTATCACTTGTCGCCCTGCTTGGGTAATCATACTATTTTCCTTGTTTTTTTTCACCTTCTTCATTTTTCACCTTAGTTTGTCATATCCCATCCTACTCCAGCTTTTCTCTGTGTCGCTACTACGATATCCACTACGACCCGCCGAATCCCTACCGAGACCAACCTCGAACGTATCCTCTCCGGCGCATATCCAAGGAATATCTCGCTCAATAATGCCCTTGTGCCGCGCTCTTTGAGCTTACGGTTATACATCGATGCTTCGTTCGCCCACTCTCCCGAGGCGCGCATAGATCTCCGACTCCTCCGCCGCCTCCATTTTACATCATAACCGTGACCATGATGTGGCCTCGGTTCAAACAATGGCTATCGAATTGGCCTTCTCGATTAGTCTTCCGCTACCTCAGTACCCTATTTCTTATATGTTTCGCGATCACCAATTACATACTATGGACTAGCAGTCAAGGCTGGGATGTCACCGAACCGAAGGGCCCCGTCACTTTAGGTCCAAAGCATCCAATTAAGAAGCTCATGGCAGATGCCCGCGCTCGTCATGAGAGCCTTCTTTCAAAGCGAAGCTACGATTTATATGACGCCGCCGAGCGATATCGCTCTCGCAGGGGACGTCACCCCCCACCGGGCTTCGATAAGTGGGTGGAGGCTGCTGTTGCTTCCAAGAGCATTATTGTGGAAGACTATTTCGATCGCATATACAAAGACTTGGCTCCCTACTGGGCGCTCGATGCTCATACGCTTGCTAGGCGCGCATCGGCTTGGCACTGGGTCGTCAAAGTTCGCAACGGCGAGGCTACCGGCGTTGGTGACACAACGGATCGTGTGCCATGGCTGACGTTATGGACCGATCTTGTCAAGGAATTTGCAAAGGATTTGCCCGATGTCGACATGCCAATCAACTATATGGATGAGCCCCGACTTCTGGTTCCTTTCGAAGACTTGTCCAAACTCGTCGAACAAGAGCGCGGCAACCGACGCATAGCTCCTATGAGAGAAGTTTTCACCAAGTTCAAGAGTCTGTCTAAACTCGACGATGAGAAACCTCAGCCGTACGACCCTTATTGGCACAATAGCTCAGCTAACTATTGGGAGCTTGCGCGTGTGACGTGTGACCCTAACGCTCCGTCGCGCAATGTCCAACAAGTCTCAGACTTTAAAGCTCCTGTCGAGTACCCTTCGAACTGGAATCCCGAGTATGCGTACAGAGGATATATCAAGAATTGGACCGCCTCCCAGGATCCCTGCCTGCAGCCCCATCTGCGTCAGATGCACGGAAGCTTTGTTGCCCCCCTCAGCTTGTCTACTTCCACCGAATTAATCCCTCTGTTCGGCGGATCCAAGCTCCCAATGAATAACGAGATTCTAATCCCTGGTGCCATGTACCTCACTGCGGATGAGTTTTATTCTGGAGGAGATAAGATGGGCCCAGCGTGGCATGCCAAGAAGACCGGTATCGTGTGGAGGGGCGATGCGTCTGGCGGCGAGCCAAGAGCCGATGTTTGGCATCGCTTCCACCGTCACCGGCTTATGCAGATGCTTAACGGATCATATGTCGACAGTGTCGAGCACCAAGGCGTCAAACCGAAGACTTTCCAACTGCCAAACCCTGACCACTATAATAGCACTCATCGTGCTACAAACACCCTTGGGCAGTGGTTGAAGCAAATATCCGACTGCGGCTTCAAGCGACTTCTATGTGAAAAAGTCGGCTGCGAGCAGTTTGCTCCTTATTATCGCGAACTCAAGCATATGCCTATGAAAGAGCAGTATGGTTTCAAGTTTCTTCCTGATACCGATGGGAACTCATTCAGCGCCCGATTCCGAGGTTTCTTGCGCTCCTCGAGTATGCCTCTCAAGGCCACGATCTATGCTGAATGGCATGATGATCGTCTTACCCCTTGGGTTCACTTTGTGCCTTTCGACAATACTTTTCAGGATCTCTACCCTATCCTCGAATTTTTTACTGATGAAGAAGCTGGTGGAGATACCGCAGCCCGATTCATTGCAGAGAGGGGTAAGGATTGGGCCAGTCAGGTCCTACGTCGTGAAGACATGCGCCTTTATACCTGGCGTCTGTTGCTCGAGTGGGCTCGGGTGTGCGATGAGGACCGCGAGAAATTAGGGTTCATAAGAGATCTTGTGGAACCTAGAAAAGACTCTATACGGCGGTACTCATACTGAAATCAACAGCATCTATGTACTGCACCATCTGATCCTCTGCAGGATAGGACGGTCCCTTGTGCGTTTGTATATAACTAATATTCACGGCCTGGCGTTCCGGTGTTGGATTATTTACCTATAGAAAAGCGGATGTTTGCGACGTAATGTGGATGGCACATAATGCGCTCAGATACTTGATCCTTTTGAGGCATTCGTGTTTTAGGAGACAAAAGTCACGAAACTAAGGATATCTTAGAATCATCAAGTTGGTTATTTGGAACAAGACAAAGAGCCGGAATAGATGGAATCCTCTCATTCTCAGTCTCGAATGAAAAGGTTAGGCTAACTGCCCTAATAAAAGAATACATCACCAAACCTTGAAACCTTGAAACATCTCTAGTCATGGATATACTATGTATACAGATCCATGTATGGAGTAAGAGACAAAGAATCGCAGGACCATGTTCATCGTGATATCATCCACATTACAGTACGTATATATAATATATATGCTCGGTTCTTGTCGCCACACCTATGATACACCAACGCCAAAAAGTATCTGCAAATGCATATTCAAGCTTTCATGCTAGGTTAGAGATTTCGTCTAATCTCTTCTCATAGCTGTAAATTCGTGACGGGTTCGCGAGCAGGTTGGCCCTTGAGATGAGCAGCAGACCCTTTAAAAAGGCTCTGCCATATAAATGCTTCACTCAGGAGCAGCTCAATGTCCTTTTCTGTCCAGCCCTTCGTAGGAAGGCTCTGAAGAAACATCATGATCTCCTGAAAATCCATGTCGAGGAGCTTATCGGACCACTTCACCAGAAAGGCCGCACACACATACAAATGAAATTCCGAGAAACCTTGCTCTTCGGCCTGGGAAATTAGTTAGCTTTGCCGAGTCTTGGGCAGTAAGGGGTCGACAAACCAAATAAGTATCCCACATCCGGATGGTATTTTTAACGCTGAACTCCCGCATCAAGAGACAATTCATCCAACGAAAACTGAATTGGATGAACTCGATACCCTCCTGCTCCAAGTGCTTGGATAAATTGGCATCTATGCGCGCTGTCAAGTCACGCAGTGCAGTAACTTGGCGCTGGATACCTGGCTGCGCCACGATGTAGTGATCCTGAATGCCATCGAGCAACTTCGTAAGACACCAAAAGGAATCGGCCTCGACTGCGTCCAACACGGATTTGGGGAGTTGTCCCGGGTCCATTCCAGATTCAATATCAGGGTCTCCGATATAGATACCGAGGAACACCTGCCAGAATGGCGTCACAAGGTCATTGATACCCTGGACGTAGCCGCTGGCTGGATGTCGCACGGCCCACACATACAGAATGCGCTCAAGTGATCGTTGCGTGGCTTCGTAGCTGTACAGTTCGATATGCGGATTGGTCCGAGGCACATCAATGCTGATTTGATGCCAGATGGCCTCATCCAGGCCTCGGGTCCGGCCTGTAGGGGCTGTGTTTGCCGATGTAGTGGTAGGGCCTCCTCCTCTCTCGAATGCTTGACGGACACCGTCCAAATATTCCTTACGTTTCCTCTCCAAAGTAGTAACCCGGCGCTCGCTATTTGCGGGAAGATAACTCAGAAGCAGTTGCCAGGTGATGGCACGAACCTCTTGCGGCACACCAGACCAAGCGAGTTGTCTCAAGTCGGGTAATGAGATGGTTGAAGCTTGCAGGAGTTTTTTGAACTTGTTTATACGTGTGATTCGGGAATTAATGGCATCGGTTTCTTTAGGAGTGGCGTTGGCTGGTACGGTAGGGTAGTTGATAAGATGCAGAGCATTGGCAGGGTCTGATTATCGATTGTTAGTATCCACGCGATAACTATGGTCATGTGCGACAAGCTAACCTTTAAGAATTTCCTTGTATTGTGGTCGAAGTATCTTGCCCTCGCTCTTCTTGGGCATGGGGTAAGTGGGTGCAGGTCGTTCGATGGCGATATCGGCACTATTTGAGTACCTTCGTGTCAGAAAGGCGTCGGGGGGGCCCTCGGTTGATGGTGATAATGTACTCGACTCGGCCTTGTTCTGTGTAGCAATGCGCCGTGTCCTTCTCTTCATGCTCGACAGACTAGGTAAACCAAAATCGTCGCCATCATCGTCCTCATAGCCCATCATCTCGTCCTCGTCCGCCTTCCAGTCATCGTTCGTGTTGGATAGGAAGTTGATATAGCTTTTGTATGGAGGGGAACCTCTCTTCCCTGGCGTCGCCTTTGACGGCGGAGAAGCTTCATGGATTCGGATTTTGGCTGAAGAGGAGGAAGGGGGTGTTCTGGGCCGAGAGGAGTTGGAAGAGTTCCTGGCAAACCGACGTCAGCGACCGAAGTCCCTCTCATAACCACGATTACAATCCCACTTACAAGGAGTCGAATTTCAGCATATCTGCATGAGAATATGAAGCGCCAACAATGAGGCCAGATCCATGGCCTGCAGGTGACGTGACGTTCCTCTTTGATGTCGAGCTAAGACTGTCTCGCGGTGGCGGTCTCCAGAAAGGCGATGCGGACCTAGTTGGACAAGCTTCAGCAGGCGATTTCAAAGAATGCAGAAGTCCAAGACAAATAATACATACTCTGACCGATCTATACAACAGCAATTGAGCTTATATTAGCAAGAACTCATCACATTGTAAGCTCCTTTCAGAACATACCAACTTGGACCATCTCCTGCGGCAGTGGGGCTGTTAGCAAAGGCGGGCAGCCATTACGTCGAATCTCGTGAGCCATGAGCTTCGACGCTGGTAGTTAGGACTTACAGATTGCGCGGGCTTCTTGCCGCTTCCAGAAGATGACCACATGGTTCGGTGACGAAAAATAAGGCCGTTGTCTAGAGGCCTGGGACGTCTTTTACATGCTGCGATGCAACGCGACGCTACGATGTTGTAAAGTGCAGGAAAGTCAGTAGGTTGGTCGGATTGGTATAGATCGATGAACAATAGGTAAGGTAAGGAACGGGCTTAATTAGGCTGCCCTGGCTCGACCACGAGATCACCCCGCAAACAGCGCTACCACAGCTTGGACAACAGCGGGTGCATAGTGGGGTTGTCCGCTAATACAACCATAACCCTGCGCCCGGCCACTTGCCAGCCAGCCTGTGGCCTCAATAGGTACAGATCCAGGATGGATCCGCGCTTAATTGTTTGAGAAGAATACTATGAACACTGCATGATGCCGGTTGGAGCCAGATCATCGATAACTACCTCTATGAATTCAAAATACGCCAGGTTGAACTGACAAAGGCCTCAATATTGATGCAGAATTGTGTATTCATCGCGCTGTGCCCACTTTCATAGACCTTGCTTATAATCCATATGAAATATAGCAGACACGAATTTCAGGAGAGATACAATCAATTACTAAATCACCATTAACAATATAGATCATCACAATGAGAAACTGGTGCTACAGAGAATCAATTACTGCCAAACCCTCAGTGCCTCTTTGTGTTATTCAGAGGTCCTAGTGTTTTCATTTAGATATCGTTTGCTTTGCTCTGTGTCCATTTGCGCCGATACCTGATTGGCCACTGGTGTGATTAGTCATAAGCATATGTTAGGCTTTAGCTCCGCAAGTCAACGAAGTTACCTTCATGTTCTCAATCGCCTCTCTCATCTTTCCCTTTGACTCTTATTCTTGATTATTCAATTTCCATTCCAATCTACCCATCAGTTCTTCCCATTCTCTTGTCCCCCTTCCCTACGACAGTGACTGATTGCCACCCCTGCGTATCACGTAGCGCGCATCTTCTGCGCATCTTCCCCTTCTCTCCTTCCCAGGACCACGCGCCGCACCTCAACCATCACCATGACTGAGCCTGAGAACTTCGAGGACGATCTCTTCGCCGATCTGTAAGCTTTGGATATAGAGCGCCGAAACACGCGCCTCATGAACCTCTTGAGATGCTGACTCTTTTACAGCTACGACGACAACGATGCCCCAAAACCCGCGTCTGCCCCTGTAGCAGCTCCTGCAGCTCCCCCTGCCCCAGAGGTGCAACCTCCTACTAACACTCACGACGACAACAACGACCACAATGCAACGTACCAACATCAAGATGCGACAGGTGATGAACACATGAATCAAGATCAGGATGACGACGACGATGATGTTGACTTCAATCTCGGTGGGGGAAGCTATGGCGGTCACACAGGCCAGACTGGTACGCATGATGATGCTCAAACACCTCCTTATGGAACTGTTCACAAGGCAAGTGCCAAAGAAGACGGGTAAGTTTCTGCCATTCCTGCAATTCGTGATTTTTACCCCTTAAATCGGCTCTTGAACAAATATTGCGCTCCGCTGTGTTTCACGGCTGTGAATCGTGATGGCAACGTTGCCATGTAATAGTGGCTCTCGATTTGGCTTTGCGTGCATCTCGGGTGTTGGCTGGCTAGAAAGGGTCGAGGTCAATTTGAGAGAAGAAGGTTCTGCTATCAGAGGCATTACATTGCAAAAATTCAAAACGGAGGATTTGCCATAATCTCAGTCAAGAGTACATGGGGACCAAGAGCTATCACCAGTTAAGACGAGTTTCTCGGCTGCTGTCTAGAGCAATGAGGGAAGAGGAGGCTGTCGATATCAGTATGGGATTCGCCCTGTGGATACTCCCGAGAAGAATCATCCAGCACTAGACCAGACGAAAGACACTACTTGAGTCTTCCATAGCCCTCAGTCGCAGAAATCTTTGAGCCGATGGGAGTGGTGAACACTCCCAGGTGCTATAGCAAGATTCGCAGCGAATAGCGCTCGAGGCCAGTACCTAGCATGAGACAGAGAGGACAGTCAAGACGATAGCACAAGACGAAAAATTATTCGACCAAGCTGATCTGGCATCTCTCGTTGCAATGTCTGCGCCGTTCTTTCGACCATCTTGGCGGTTCATGATCAACTTTTTGTCAACCATCGCCCTTGTTAAGTTGGCCCTTATCTCATCCACACGCAGGGATCTTGCAGCACTCTGCCACCAACAACTACAACAAGCCGAGGAATTGGGGGTTTCCAATCAAGCGACTCTCTTTCTGCTGGCTTTAACATTCTCTGCATGCACCCGTATTGCCCTGCGAACTTCCACAGATTGTTTGTTCGTGCAAAGTATTTGCCAGATTCCAAGGATCAAGCCAGGGTCACCAGGCTTTTTTTCATTGAATTGGGTACTGGATTTAGACCTGTCAGCTTTGTCGAACTTGAGGTCGCAATCCCAACTCGTCAAAGCCCTCGATTATTCGCCAATTCTCGGTCCTGTCTAAGCAAGCCACTTCACTTTCAGCTTGGATTCAACCCCTGTGCCAGGCCCAACATGCTCGTTTTAAAAAGCCGTTTTGATGTCTCGCGATGCATAAACTTATAAGTCAAAACGACGGAGATGCTGACATGTTTGTTTAGTAAAATGTTCATTGGTGGTCTCAACTGGGAAACTACCGATCGTAAGTCACACAAACAAGAACTAGGGCCAGTCTTGAACTAATGACTGCCAATAGAATCTTTAAGAGACTATTTCTCCCAATTCGGCGAGGTTGTTGAGTGCACTGTCATGAGAGACAGCAGCACGGGACGGTCCCGAGGATTCGGGTTTCTTACGTTCAAGGATGCCAAGACGGTCAACATTGTTATGGTCAAGGAGCATTTCCTCGATGGCAAAATCGTGAGTAAAACTTCTGCTTGTCCTCTCAATCTGCCAAACTAACACCATTATAGATCGATCCCAAGCGGGCCATTCCCCGTGACGAGCAAGAAAAGACAAGCAAGATTTTTGTTGGAGGTGTTAGCCAGGAAACTACCGACCAGGAGTTCAAGGAATACTTTGCCCAATTCGGCCGCGTCGTAGACGCGACCCTTATGATGGACAAGGACACTGGCCGGCCGCGAGGGTTTGGCTTTGTCACATTTGAGAACGAGGCTGGTGTCGATGCCTGCATCAACGTGCCACTCGAGATTCACGGGAAGCCCATTGAGGTGAAGAAGGCTCAGCCGAGAGGCAATCTGCGAGAAGAAGAAGAGGCATCGCGGCGTGGCAAGTTCAGAAAGGATGGCGACCAGTCAAATCAAGGTTCCATGGGTCAGCAGATGGGCAACAATGGCATGACACCTCAAGTCATGGCCCAGTACTTTCAACGCATGCAGCAATACTTCACCATGATGCAGTCTCAAATGGCTATGAGCCGAGGAATGCCCATGAACCCAGCCATGTGGCAGAACATGATGCAGATGCAACAAATGCAGCAGCAGATGATGGGTGGTCGTGGAGGCGGCGCCAACGCTCAAAATATGATGCAGAATATGAATCCTCAGATGGCGCAGCAAATGCAACAGCAAATGCAACAGATGATGCAGCAGCAGCAGGGTCAACAAGGTGGCCAAGACGCTGGTTCCGGCAGTGCCAGTCCTACTGCCTCCGCCAACGGTGGTGCTGGTCGAGGATATGACAACAACTTCAACCAATACCAGCAGCAACAACCCCAGGGAGGACGCCGTGGAGGACGCGGAGGAGGTTACGGCGGCCACGGAGGACATGGAGGTTACAACATGGGAGGGGGCGGCGGAGCTCCAACTTCATGGGAGGGTATGTATGATGATGTTCCTCAGCCGAACCAAGGCCCCGGCGGCTTCAACCGTGCTGGCAGCGTTGGCGGAAGCTCTGATCCCCAACATGCACCACCAGCCAACGCACCTACGGGCCCTAAAAACGCTGGCAAACCAGGCGCCAACTATCGTGGTGGCGGACGAGGTGGAAACCGCGGATACCACCCCTACTCGCGATAAAGACTTGGGAACAGAGTTAGCTCATGAGGATTGAAGCCTCTGAAGGATGGAAGATCCTAGACACCCGAGGTCATCGGAAATGGAGATGTTCCCCGTCATCTATAATATGATGGGATGGTCCCATATTCGCACCATATTGTTTTTGCTCTTACTCGTTTGGTTTGATCGTGGAAGCCCTTCCAGTGCTTTCTCGAGCAAGCTCAACTGCCAGATACGGCTGTTATAAGGGGTAGAATGGGGAGGTTGTTGATCCAGTTACAGTTTTACATTAATCAGGCGCCAAATCAGGTCAAGAATTTTCGTTATGAACAACTACTGCTGTGACACTTGTCGTGCATGAAATAAAGACCAGATTTGTAACCACACACATCTTCAGACATTTAATATGGCCGTCCCAAGTGATACAAAATTTTAGGTAGTGAGAGTGCTATATATGTGATAAATAGTTGAAATGAAGCGCTGTAACCCTGTCCTTCCTAACTTCCAGCTCAAACACGCTGGCTTTGCCTCTGCTGGCAACACACGTAATACATGGCTAAGTACAGTTTCTTTTTCCCTCGTTTGTCAAATAACATCGCAGCCAAGAACCCGTCTATCTTGACGCATGCTAGTAGTCCCACAGTATTCGCTAAGGCTTTCTCATCACTAGACAGGTCGAGCAAGGTGCGTCTATTGGCTAGCAAACCCAAAATGTCGTCCATTTCTCTTCGCAAAGCCAACAAGGAGAATTAAGGCGCTACATTGCATGTTGAACGTGAATCAGTCCTATCAGCGCCATACGACCCAAGTCTGTCCGCTCTTGGGTCCAAAGCAAATACCCAAATGTTGTTGCATGTAAGGGGAGAGAAATGGAGCAGACAAAACGAGATCGCTCTTGTATGGTGACTACAGGGCGGTGCAATCGATTGTAGCTTAAACCCTTCCAGTTCAGTGTCCCTGCTAAAGGTGATGTCGTGATTGTCTACTCCTGCCCGAAACCCATAGTCTCTTCAACGGCAATAGTAAGCTTCTGCTGAAGCATTTCTAGGTTCTTATAAGGTGGCAAGTCGAGTCGGTTGAAACTGTCGACGGTCAGTTTTGTATCGTAGGAAGATAGGAGCTTAACTTACCAAGTATGTGCCTTTGGCAGATTAGGAATTTCTCCCGCCTTTTCAATAGTAAATCGTCGTGGGCCATCACTACCCTGGAGATCTTTGAATCCGTTGACGGGAATTCGAGAGGTTCCAGTCGTGAACTGTAGCAGTCGTGATTTCTGCTCGCCATCCCAGGATCGTACCGTCGCCCAGAAGTTCTGCACGACTTCGTCGGATTCGGTATATCCTCGGTAATCGGTGTGCTTCTTCCAGTCGTCGACATCAATCTCAGCGATACCTCCGATGAGGAGCTCAAGCTCGCGTTCATCAAAGACGTTGATAAGATCCTGGGGAATGAGCTCCTGGAAACCTTCCTTAAAAGCCTGGAACTGCTCGGCAATACGCTTCTCAATGCGCCACTTGACCATGAGATCAACGTATTCCTTCTTGTTCTCGTTGGTGACTTCGATGTCACGGCCGCCAGGAATAAGGTCTTCGGTTGTCAAAACTCCAAACCTTTCATCTTCAGTCGAAAAGGTTTGTTCCAAAATGCCTCCAGAAATGTCGTTATCCAACATCCACTGCAACGATCGGTGGAAGTCTGCGTCCACACCCTCCATATCCGCCAAGGATACTGCCTTGCCGAGCATCATCTTGTATAGAGCACCAATAAAGAAGGCGTCCAAAAAGCGTCGGTGGAAAATTGCCAAGCCGACAACGCGACCAATGAACTTGAAATAGTTAAGATGTTCCGGGTTGATGCCAGAGTGAGGGTTAATCTGAAGGGTGTAATTATCGTGGGCAGAGTATTCAAATAGACAGTAAAAGGGGTTAAACATTTCGTGTGAGAGGAGGAAGAAGAATTCTCGAGAAAGACCACCGTAATCCAAACCGTCTTCGCCGTCGAATTTGATCATAAGTCGTTTCTTCAAGTCTGTTGCTGACTGCCGTGTAATCTCGGCGAACGAGTCCTCGAAAATGTGAGAACGTCGCACCTTGATATGACACTGGCCACTAAGAATTCGCATCGCTGGCTGTGAGCGGAAGTAAATGAGCTTTCGTCTGAAGTCTCGCTTGTACTGGGGTACATTCTGATCCAGTGACGAGGGTAGTCTAGGATCGTCCCACGTAGTTGTCTTAGTATTGTGATCAACAAAGTAGACTCTAGCAGTGTTGGTAAGACGCATTTCCCAGCCACTGGGTAGAGGACCAAGTTGCGACACGGGCTGCTGTTGGATTTGGCCGTTGGCATTGTTCTGGCCGCCATACATACGGATGTACTGTTGGCGACGTGGATCGACCCAAGTGGTTGTTCTTGTGTTATGATCAACAAAGTATGGTCGTCCTTCGGGGGTCCATCGCTGCTCCCATCCTGGGGGCAGTTCTCCTGTGCCAGGGCTTGTCGCTCCGGTGTGCATCACTGCACCGCCATTAGTTGCTGGTGATGCCGCTGGTTGCGGTTGTTGTGCGTGCAGTGTGGGCGAATTGGAACCGGTTCGCTCCTCGGGCAAGGTACGGTTCTGGTGTCTCTGTCTCTCAACCTGGGTAGCTGCCTCCCGGTCATTTCGCTGCTCCTGAGCACCGGTTGCAGTGGGTCGGTTCCAGCTCGTCGTTCGGGTGTTGTGATCGACATAGTAGGTACGGCCTAGATTGTCTTCGCGACGCTCCCAGCCGGCGGGTAGACGTCCCTGAGCATCCTCGAATGGACTGAGCTGGTTTGTCTGACGAGTTTGTCCAGACGCATTTGGTCCAGGGGCGCTGGCACCACCAACGGAGTTGATGCTGGCTGGACGATGCGCCAGGTTAACCTGCGAGCCAGCAGCGCCGTTTGGTCCTGACATCGAAGATCCTGGTCGGTTTTCTGGTGGAGCGGTGGAAAGGTTGGAAGCGTTCGAAGGGCCGGTGCCTAAGGATGGTCGGGCTGTTGATGGCTGGCCTCCGCGGGCTGGTGCACTGAGGTTGCAAGAAAGGTTAATAATGAGCTTTCCGTGGACAACGAGATTGTCTGTTGATTTCTTAAGGTCTCGTGTGAGCATCTGGTCTAAGTGCGCGTGTAAATGTCAGTAAGCTTTTCATATTCCTCGTTTGCATAGTCAACTGACCATCGGCATCTGCGCTGAGCTCGGGTATAACATCTCCAACACGAATATTGATAACTCCCAAGAATCCCTGGTCCTTCTTTTTGAACTTCTTCTGATCAAAAACTTGTACTGCAAGGATGCTATCTTCGTTGGTGTGACTGGTAAATGTGAGCTGAACGATGTCTTTATTCGAAGGTGGCGGGGCACGTTACAAGTCAAAGCTCTCATTCCAGTACGGGTTTAGAGTCCTTTTGCTGACAGTCGTTGTTTTGGTCTGTTCGCCATTGATGGTCGCAACAGCGAAGGGGTCGGGAAAGCCTGAAGAGAATTAGCTCTGGAATGATGTATTGTTGGAAGAGCTGCACATACGGAAAACATCCCTCTTATATAGACCATCGGCTGCGATAACTTGGATGATGTCAATATTGTGAACTCAAGCGGAGGGGTAGATAAACAGCGGTAACTCACTGGTAACCCGAAGGTTAGGCCTGCTGTAAGAGAGGTCAGTATGAGTATCGTAGGAAAGCCAAGGTCATTCGGATAAGCTGAAGCTGGACGCGATCCGATGTGCGAAAGGTTGGGAACGAACTTACTTGGAATCGGTGCGACTGGTCATGGTGTCACCTCTTGCACTGCGCAGCGAGGGACTAAGTCACAACGACAACAACGATAAATGTAGGGTATTCGTAAAGTGAAGGTGAAGATCAGGGTCACGCAGCGAAGCCTTGTCGAGAAAGGGGAAGGCGCTTGATGTAGGTAGATCGGGTGGTTTAGATCGAAGGGTTCAACTGAAAGAAAGTTGACGACGCTTGGAGTTTGGTCGACGGGGGAGGTTGAGGCTGTGCACGGGGCGGCGGGCGCGGGCCTAAAAGAAAGACTGGACACGGACTCCCCGCTTCTAGGTACAGCAACTTCAGACCTTGGGTACAAGGAAGGTACAGAGAAGAGCACCCGACGACAACGGCCGGAACGGGAAGATCTGTAACTGCTAGGCTACTGAGGTACCTATCGACTGCACAATAGTACCTACCAACAGTAAAAGCACCTTATGATGCACGGCAATAGCCTGAGACGGATTCATGAATCATCCAGAATAATGAAAAAAACGAGGATATGCATGCAGTATGCCACAGTGGGTGCACGATCAATTACTTGATTGGATTGTATTCTATTCATACGATCTGAGTGGGCTCAGGCACAATCCCATCTGCCCTGCGGTTGGTTTGGTGTTTATAACCTATACTAGGAGGACACAGCACGATCAATCGACCCGACTTGACGGCCTGCTGAGGAGCTCTTAGACTAGGCCTTGCAAATGGGGGGCTTGGGTGCAGTTTCATGGACTGGGCCTTCATGCTGCTGGGATAGTTCTTAACGGGTCTACACTACTAAGGTACCTACCTACTCCTAAGTACAGGTGCATGTGGTGGGGAAGAACCCAAAGTTGCTCTGCGTTTTGAAAGCAGACCAAGTTTCTGGTAGTATAACCTCTCTTTGGTATCGCGGCTGAGGTATTTCTGTTAAAAGTTTCCTGTGTCTTGTAAGTACATTCGTTGTACTCTCACTGAATAACTGCAAGCAGCCTCAGCATTTTGGCACTTCCCTATCTGTCTTATTACTTTGCCAAGTAACACGCAGCGTGCACCTCCGTATCTGCCCAGACCAAAGGATCCTGGCTCCTCTCATGCCAACTTATCCTGACATCCGACAAATCGATATGAGTGTCTTGTGTTCTATGTCTGGGCCTTTGAGTGGATCAGAACGGCGAGCTAAACTTGCCAATACTGAGTTGGTGGCTGGTAAACAGAGGTTCTTTTGCCTTGGCTCCTTAGGCTAGGGTCTGAATGTCCTTTCAATGAAACATGCCATCACATAATGAATCTTCCAGAACCGACATGAGTATCCTTGTGTTCATTTGAAATGTCTTGTTAATTTCGTATCCTCTATAATAATCAGTGCTTGGGACTAGGTTTAGTCGCGGAACCCCATAAGTGTGGTCGCCACTTTGATTTGTGGTTGATGAGGAATCATATTAATGCTAATTGGATTCACAATCAGCACTGCCTCGGCAATAAAGCTTAGACATGTCACGGTAATGTTGTGGAATCATAGGTACCTTTCAAATCTTCATCGTTACTCCAAGGAGATGCAGGAGTTATTCCAAGACTAATAATTGCGCAGTACGGCTCATCGGCACCGCTCTTAGCAGACGCCTAGTCAAATCGAGCATCATCTGGCGCTTAAACAGTCCAGGCCTGTGATGCCGCTGGCCCCATGGCCAAGTTTGGGCTCCTTGCTTGGGCTGTTTTGACAGCAAGCTCATATTGCCTAACATCCACTCTCTCTAGGATCAATCTGAAACCAAATGCCTATCCTATCTACAGGCTTGTGCTACATAAACTTATCCCTCGTTCTTGAATTGCTTATATCCTCTGAGAGTAACTGGGACCAAAGCCCTTGTACAGTAACTTGCTTGTCTCCAAATAGTAACTGCTAAACCCAGACAGACGTCAACGTCACCAGAACCATTGCATCTGTGCAGACAACATGGAGTTAGTGTAGTCAGTAGTGATGTCTGTTCCACAGTGACCCCCTTGTTGAATAATGAGATGTAGAACCTGAACAGTTTTTCGACAGTGTATTCATATCAGTCTCTCATGACAGGAGCACTTCATGCATGTGTCAATACAAAAGAATCAACAGAAGGACACAACCGAAGCAGAAATTGACGGTATCTTCGGGTAGATGTCTGGTCGTTAGCTAGCTGGCAATGTAGTAAACTGCCCACCGTGTTGCGCATATGCTATAGGGTAAGGTTATTGCCTGGATCACCTCGACTGTCAGTGCATGTCAGTCAGATTTTCAATATATGTATTATTTGCTCCCTGGTTCGGTTATGTCTTACTGCATCGAATTTCTTCTCTCGCAGTCGCAAACACCCACGCCCTGGTACCATCTGGTGTGGGGGCCATGATTCGGGCGGCCTCCCGAGCAGATCGAACTTCGCGGCGAACGCGTGGCAACATGTCATTACACGTTTTGCTGAACTGTGGTTTTGTAGACTTTCATCTAACTAAGCCATCCAGGGTTTTCATCACAAACCATTCATGCTGCGAGAGTGGGAAGAACGTAAGCAAAGACTCAGATAATAGCGAACTAGTTCCATTGTGATTTTGATACGACGAAATATAATTAGAAACCTAAAACTCCAGTTCCTTTCCTCAGCCTCGCTGAAGGTTATGATTCCCATCTGATATGATCCACGGATGATATGCATCATGTTGTCCCTGCTAAACGCACCCTTCTCCTTACAACAATGTCCCTAGATAGAGGAAAAGAAATATACGACACAGAAATCGTCCAATTAGTGACCAATAAACCCATGATAGAGAGGGTTATTGTCAAGCCCGTGGGATTCATCAACCTCGATCCTGAAAGGGTTAGGTTGATCGGGTCGTCGACCATGTCCCATAGGCAATGCGCCGCCCTGCTCCTAGTAGGGGGCAAAGCCTCGTCCACGACCACGGTAGCCACCACGATAACCGCCTCCTCGAGGGAAGCCGCCTCGGCCCTGAAAGCCGCCTCGGCCACCGCGGAATCCACCGCGTCCACGACCACGGCTCATGCCAGGTACATTGGTGCGCTTCGGGGTGACTTTGATGCTGCGACCCTTGAACATGCTCTCGTTAAGAACGAGGGCTTGCGCGACAAGACTGGGCTCGGTGAACTCGACGTAGGCGTAGCTAAGAACCTAGGTGTTAGCTTTAACTCGAAATATAAGGAAACCACCTTGTCGTACCCCTTCGGTTGTCCTGTGAACTTGTCGAGGAGAATGGTGACTCGGTTAATGGAGCCGCAGCTTTGGAAGTGACCCTGAATATCCTCAGGCGAGGCAGAGTAGTCGACATTGCCGACAAAAATGCTGCGCGCGTCGATTGACTCCTTGTCATCCGCAAGCTCTGCAGACTGCTGCTCCAGAGTCGCTTGCATCTCGCGAAGCTTCTTGGCCTCCTCTTCCATCTCTGCCACGCGGCGCTTCATGGCAGTGATTTCTTCCTAAGGCGCGGCGTCAGTTTCCATCTTCAATCCACCTCTTTGCGCGCCTAACACACCTCCTCGGTCGCTGACATCTCAGTTCCTGGCTCCTGCTCCTCATCGTGCTCGCGATCATGATCAAGCTCATGCTCGACCATAGGCTTCTCTTCTTGCGTGTTCGAATCCGACATGTTGACTGGCTCGCGTGCGGCGCTTCTATACGGATTGAATTAGTCAAGGTTGGGTGATAATTTGGAAGGCAAAAAAAGAAGAACGGGAAATCATGTCGGAGTCCATTGCGCCCTTGACATCATTTGATGATGATGTAAAGTGCAACGTATTTCAGGAGACGGAAAAACACACACCTCCGACAGAAAGTCTTTTGCTGTAGTCTGGACGAATAGAGAGGATGAATCAAGGAAAAGAAAAAGGCATATAAAAGCGCGAAAGAAGTTGAATGTTCGCGACGAAAGAAATAATGCACGATCAACGAGGCGAAAGCTAGGGTGCAGCAGCTGTACCTTGCACTGGGCTGCATGCGCAATAGCATTCCCTGCAAGTCAGTTAGTTACACAATAGGTAACATGTGGAGAGACCAAGCCGCCCGAAGATAAGCCGGTGCATTATGATCGTATAAAATGGATACCTAGAGAAGAAAACAATCACCAACAATAGCCTTTGGGCGCAAGAAAATAAGAGATAAAATAATTAGGTCAGTTTATGTTTTTGAAGGAGACTTTTGGGCTTTTTATTTTCTGTACCCGAAACTTCTGTCTCATGTTTTATTTCCTTCCGTGCGTAGAATAGGTACCCGGTGTTCACAAATACATACAGGCAGTTTAAAATTGTACTTCTTGGCAACCAAAGTAGGAATCATGATGGCGTAGAGAGGTCGTGATCGATTATGAATCCAATCCTTGCATATCGCCCCTGAGTTGAGCAGGACATCATGGCAACTTACTGTAGCAAACGTCCTGATCTGTTTAAGCTAGCAGACTGACATTAAGATATGGTAAAACCAAGAAGTGGTGTGAAGGTTTTAAAGCAGGATTCAGTCATTTTGTCTTGTTCTCCCTGAATATCAACATAACCAAAGCGCTCCCACAAATAGCAGTGGCCAACAGTTTAAAGGAAAATAGCAAAATGGGATTCATCATCGTCAAATTTATCGCGCTACCATAAAAAAAGGAAGGGGTCAATCGCTAGGTCAAAATAAGTAACAACCTTCAGCCAGACACCCGTCAAATGCAATCGTTACGTCCTCCAAACGCCGCCCATGCTCTTCGCTAGTCAATGCGTCCGTCTGTAAACATGCCTCGTCCCATCCCGTTCCATTCCATCTAGTACCCAGTGCTCCGAGACAAATGTTGTGTGTTGTGTAAACGACAAAAAAACAAAACAAAAGAGACCGCATCATCATCTCGTACATGCTCAAGCATGCCGCCCACGCTTGCTCCCGTTACCGAATGTATCCTTTCCATTGAGACTGCCGAGATCAAATATCTCTTCAAAGTTCAGCTTGCGCTTAGACCCAGCTCTTTGTACTAGATGTCCTGGACCCCTAGGGCAAGCCCGGCTCGAGCCGCCGGTAAGTCTGGTTTTTGAAGGTCGTGTAAGACTGGGCGAGTCATCGTGGGACCTCGAGTCAGACAGGTCAAGAGTAGCGATGTTCGGGTAAGGGTGTGATGACTGGAAGTTGAAGGTATCCTGAGTAGGGACAACAATCGGTGTCGGTTCTTCGTGAGTAGGAGGGATGCTCGGAGGTGCAGAGTCGGTTCGCATTTGGCTTGTCTGCTGAGGAGGAACACTTGGCCGGCTGAGTTCAGGCGACGAGGCCGTCTCCGTCTTCTCCGCCTCATCCTCACTCTCTGTATTCAGAGAGCTGCTCTCGCGGCCGTCGAGCCTTTCCGTAGCCCACTTCCGAATCTTCCATCCTTCCCCATCACCGAGGCCCAATCCCTCCTTGTCCAGGAACTGCAAAAGGTCATCGAGACAATCCTGATATCCATCGGCTCGTGCCTTTGACTGCCCGGCAGCCGAGATTTTGTAAAGTTTGGTCACCGAAAGAGCAGCTGCCTTGAAGACGTCAAGAAGCTGCTCGGGGTTTTCTTGTTGAGCAGGTTGCTTGCCACCAGAGATGCCCCTCATAGGCTCCATCTTGATTAAGCGACGAAGAGTAGCGGAGATGCTGGAAATGAAGAGTCAGCGATGGCTTATGGAGGTCAAGGGGATGATCGACTTACCTGGTATTTGGGATAAAGCCGTAGATCTGCCGTCTGATAATGCTCCTAGAAAGGAGAAAGAATATTGAATGATGCAAAGGAGTCGAACAAGCTGGGTTATATTGCTCCTGAAGAGCTGCTTCCCAAGTCTGAACTGTTGACAGGGAATGAAGGTTGGGGTCAGTCACTGAAGCCTTCGACCAGTCATCCACTTCGACACCGCAACAGAACCTTATGGACGGCACTAACCGAGGGGTCGGTAGGTGGAGTGGGGGAGATGAGCCACGTGACTTGGAACGGAATGGAACTCAATTATCCAGGTAAGCTGCCTGATAGTGAGAGCTCGACAAAGTCAAAAGAAGGTATGCTTAACGGTACTGCTAGAGAGACTTTTCTTGTACCTAAAGCTTTTCAGGATATAGCCTATATCGCCTCTATCAAATAGAAGAGTGACGTCGTGAATGTTCGGAATATCGTTTCTTCCTCACGGCATTGTGGGGCCGAGAAACAATACGACAGGGACCTTTGCAGTGCGCTAGCCTCGACTGGCCCCTTCGAGGTAACGGTTTAGATTCTACTCGCCAGCATCTTAGCAAACGCATCTACACTTTTGAAGCCTTCAAGCGACAATCACTACACAAGATTCTCTTACGAACTAGTGCCCTAGAAGCTCAAAAATAATCTCTTGAAATATTCGCATTGATTAACGTTTCGCATCACAACCTCTTTGAACGCGTCTTCTCGACGCCAGTCGCGTAAAGAGGTTCATCTTACACTCGACTCAATGGCGCCTCGCTCTCGAGCCAACGCTGTCGATACTGACGCGTCCATGTCTGACGCGCAGGAACACCGCCAGGGGGAGGACATGGTAAGTTTCTTTATTGACTACAAGTTCTTCCGCGATTCGCCATACTTAAGCCATGTGCTAACCAAATACCTATAGGAAGTTGATGAGACCCCCGATTACACTGATACCGAGAACCCTAGCACCACTGCTAGTAGTGTCGCTGGAGAGCCTACCGGAGACGGACGAAGGCGCCGCACAGAAGTTAACCAACTTCGTCGCAGCATTTTTGGAAAGAAACACGACCGGCTAGGCGAATCTAAGGTTTGTCGTCTTTCAGGCCTAGGCTGTCATTGAAAAGTACTGACGATGTCCAAAGGAAGATGACACAATCCGAAGATTTCGGTATTTGCTCGGTCTCACCGATCTATTCCGCCATTTCATTGAGACGAACCCAGACCCCAAAATCCGCGACATTATGACCGAAATCGACCGACAGAATGCTGAAGCAGCCCGCGCGAAGAAGGGTGCCGGGAGACAAGGAGGTGCCACGAGCGAGCGACGTCGACGCACAGAAGCTGAAGAAGATGCCGAACTGCTGAAGGATGAGAAACAGGGAGGCTCCGCTGACACAGTGTTCCGCGAGTCGCCCCCGTTCGTCCATGGTACCATGCGTGACTACCAAATTGCTGGGCTCAATTGGCTTATCTCACTGCATGAGAACGGTATATCTGGCATTCTAGCGGACGAAATGGGCCTCGGAAAGACTCTACAAACAATATCTTTCCTCGGTTACCTACGTCATATTATAGATATCACTGGGCCGCACCTGGTCATTGTCCCCAAGTCTACACTGGACAACTGGAAGCGCGAGTTTGCTAAGTGGACACCTGAAGTGGACGTTTTAGTGCTCCAGGGTGCTAAGGATGAGAGACAGGCCCTCATCAATGAGAGGCTCGTCGACGAGAAGTTTGATGTCTGCATCACCAGTTACGAAATGGTTCTTCGAGAGAAGTCTCACTTGAAGAAATTCGCCTGGGAGTACATCATCATTGATGAGGTACGTTTTTAATATCCATTGAATGGCAGATTTGCTGACAAGACTTCAGGCGCATCGCATCAAGAACGAAGAATCATCACTTTCGCAGGTCATCCGATTGTTCGAATCACGAAACCGACTGCTTATCACAGGCACGCCTCTGCAAAACAACCTCCACGAACTCTGGGCTCTCCTCAACTTCTTGCTTCCTGATGTTTTCGGTGACTCGGAGGCTTTTGATCAGTGGTTTTCTGGCCAAGATCGTGACCAAGACACAGTTGTTCAACAGCTTCATAGGGTTCTCCGCCCTTTCTTGCTGCGTCGTGTGAAGAGTGATGTGGAGAAGAGTCTTTTACCCAAGAAAGAAGTCAACGTCTATCTGGGTATGTCGGAAATGCAAGTCAAATGGTACCAAAAGATCTTGGAGAAGGACATCGATGCTGTAAACGGTGCGGGCGGTAAGCGTGAGTCAAAGACTCGACTGCTCAACATTGTCATGCAGCTTCGAAAGTGCTGTAACCACCCTTACCTGTTCGAAGGTGCCGAGCCAGGTCCTCCTTACACAACTGACGAGCATCTTGTTTACAATGCGGGTAAAATGGCTGTTCTTGACAAACTACTCAAGAGACTTCAAAAACAGGGCAGCCGCGTTCTCATCTTTTCCCAGATGAGCCGATTACTGGACATTCTCGAAGATTACTGTGTTTTCCGAGAGTACAAGTACTGCCGAATTGATGGTGGAACCGCCCACGAGGACCGGATCGCTGCTATCGACGAGTACAACAAACCTGGGTCGGAGAAGTTCGTCTTTCTCCTGACAACACGTGCTGGTGGTTTGGGAATTAACTTGACCACTGCTGACATAGTCGTCCTCTATGATAGCGATTGGAACCCTCAAGCCGATTTGCAGGCCATGGATCGAGCCCATCGTATTGGCCAGACTAAGCAGGTTGTTGTGTACAGGTTTGTCACGGAAAACGCCATCGAAGAAAAGGTTTTGGAAAGAGCCGCTCAGAAACTGCGTCTGGATCAATTGGTTATTCAACAAGGTCGTGCGCAACAAGCCGCAAAGGCCGCGGCGAACAAGGACGAGCTTCTATCAATGATTCAACATGGCGCCGAAAAGGTTTTCCAATCCAAGGGGCCTACAGGCACCATGGCATCCAAGGATGGGGAGGTTGACGACGATGATATCGACGAGATTCTCGCGAGAGGTGAAAACCGAACAAAGGAGCTCAATGCCAAGTATGAGAAGCTAGGAATCGATGACCTTCAAAAGTTCACCTCGGAGTCTGCCTACGAATGGAATGGCGAGAATTTTGCCAACGCAAAGAAGGATATTAACATGACCTGGATCAACCCGGCCAAGCGAGAGCGAAAAGAGCAGTCATACTCGATG
The DNA here is from genome assembly GCA_013618495.1 of Fusarium longipes. Classification (NCBI taxonomy): domain Eukaryota; kingdom Fungi; phylum Ascomycota; class Sordariomycetes; order Hypocreales; family Nectriaceae; genus Fusarium; species Fusarium longipes. Next base: position 22,198 of record JABFEY010000042.1, on the reverse strand, counting down.
GACAAATACTTCCGACAGACCATGTATCCCAACCCTAAAGCGGATGCGAAGCCCAAGGCACCCCGAGCACCCAAGCAGGTTCCTGTACACGATTACCAGTTCTACCCGCCGCGTCTGCGTGATCTTCAGGACAGGGAAACTGCTTACTACCGCAAAGAAATTGGTTACAAGGTCCCTCTGCCCGATGGTGAAGAAGACACTCTCGAAGAGCGAGAGGCCGAGAGAGCCCTTGACCAACAGGAAATCGACAATGCCACACCTCTGACCGAAGAGGAGAGAGAAGAGAAAGAAAAGCTCTCCCTGCAAGGTTTTGGGGATTGGAACAAGCGAGATTTCCAGCAGTTTGTCAATGGATCAGGCAAATACGGACGAAACGATTACGAAGGCATCTCCAACGAGATCGACAGCAAGTCACCGCAGGAAATCAAGGCATACGCCAAGGTCTTTTGGCAACGGTACACCGAAATTGCAGATTATCCCAAATTCATTAAAACTATTGAAGATGGTGAGGAGCGCACGCGCCGCATCGAACATCATCAGAAGTTGTTGAGGAAGAAGATGGCACAGTACCGAGTTCCACTGCAGCAGCTTAAGATCAACTACTCTGTTTCCACTACCAACAAGAAGGTGTACAGCGAGGAGGAGGACCGATTCCTGCTGGTTCTGCTCGACCGCTACGGTATTGATTCGGAGGGCCTTTACGATAAGATGCGTGACGATATCCGAGAATCGCCTCTTTTTCGATTTGACTGGTTCTTTCTGAGCCGAACCCCTATTGAGCTCTCTCGTCGTTGCACTACTTTGATCACTACTATCGTCAAAGAGTTTGAAGATGTCCCTGCCCGTGCCGCAAATGGCGTCAACGGGAAATCCAAGCGGGAACCTGATGACGAGAACGACGAGGACAGCATTCTTGGAATGGCACCAGCGAAGAAGAAGGCGAAGAACGGGGTTAAGGTGAGTCACTGATTGATTGTTTTAGTCTAATATCTACCTCTAACAAACTTGCAGAACAAGGCGCTGGACAATGTCAAATCTGTCAAATCTAGCAAGAACAGCTCGGCAACTCCATCTAGAGCGTCCAGTGTTGCGTCTACCGCATCCGCTGGTGGCTCTGCCAAGAGCAAGAAGGGTAGAAAGAAGTGAGCGGGAAAAAAAAGGAATGCTCCAGTGTGCTGGTTGGTAAAGGGATAGACTTTTGGCGTTTGGTTGCTTTGAGGACTTATAAGACAAGTCATCGTGCAGTACTTTATTAATCTGGCCTGGCAATTTGTAACAAAGGTCCAGAACATGCATCACACGATGCCTCGGCGGTTGGAAGGATACAGGCGCGAGGATGGCCGATGGTACATTGTAAAAAGAATTGTTTGAGAACAAGAGAACCATGTATAGCTTTGCACTGCCTCATGCTCAACTTGTCGTGTGAACTAGCGAACCCTGGTTGCCGTAATGAGGATGATGTGTACCAGATTCAAAGTCGTAGAAACGTGATCAATCGTGCAATTTTCGACCTTTCCTTAAAACCGTGGAGAGATGGTAAGAATTACAAGCCCATTTGTCTTCCTCTTATCTCCCCTTACACACTCCCAATCTTTTCCATCGCCTCCAGCTTCCGTTTATTTTTTGCCCCATTTGAACAAAAAAGATTTATTTGTTTGTCCCCCAAACGCCGTACTATGCAAGCACACAGGAAAAGAACGCATCTACTGCATTCGGTTGATTCGTTCCCTCTCGACCTCGTAGTTGAAGTCGAAGTAGCCCTTGTCGAAGTGGTGAACTCGCACGTATCCGTCCTCTCCGCCGCTAGCGTAGCTCTTGCCTGTAGGGTCGGCGGCGACAGTGTTGAGGGGACCGAAGTGACCTCGCACACGGCCAATCTCGTCCTCGAAAATCTTGTGGTAGAAACGGGCCTCGAACTTACCCTGACGAGCAGAGGTTCGGGTGACATCCATAGCGGCTTGACCACCACCGAGGATGACAAAGTCCTTCTTGGGAGTGATGGTGGCACTGTTGAGAGGTGTGTCGGCTGTGTAAGTCTTGAGGACCTCGAGGTCACGGGCAGAGATGAGCTGAATACTGTTAGTATCGAACGGCGACCCAGGTGAGCTCGGCAGAACGTACCTTGGAAGTCTTATCCTTGCAAGCAGTGATGAAGTAGGTGCGGTCGGGAGACCACTGGAGATCGACAATAGGCTGGTTGAGCTCGTGAACGGGAATGTTGTCGAGCAGATCACCAGTCTTGGCGTCATATCGGCTGACGCTGCCATCCTCGTGGCCAGCGATGATGTACTTGCTCAGGGCGCTCCAGCCAGCAACGGTGGCCTTGCTCTCGTCGCAAACGATGGTAAGGGATTTCTCGTCGGTCTGCTCGGCGTTGAGGTCGGGGTTGATGTCGATAACGACGATGTTGGAAAGGTAACCCATTCGCTTCTCGGTAACTCCCAGTAGCTTAGTGGCATCCTCGTTGAACTCGACTCGTTTGACGGCGGTGGGGAACTCCCAGGTCTTGATGAGACGGCCAGTCTTGACCTCCCAGAGACGGATAGTGTTGTCGGCAGAACCGGAGGCGATCATGGTTGAGGTGGGGTTGACATCGACAGTCCAGATAGCACCGACGTGGCCGTGGTAGGTTCCAAGACGCTCGCCGTTGTGGGAGAACCAGGCGCAGATCTGCTGGTCCTTTGCGACGGAGAAGATAAGATCACCATCTTTGTTGAACCTGGATGCATGTTAGTATATTTTCAGGTGAAGTTGAAGGTTCCCAAGTCAGGTAAAGAGCAGACGCTCGCAGACCAATATCCCCCTCTTTACAACTCCATCTCCCTCTACACAGACTGGACAAGGCAAAGACAAAGGTTCACATACTTGATTTGGGTGAGCGCACGCTCGTGCCCGGCAAGAAGAATGGGCCTCATGATTTCGGTTTCGGGGGTCAGGCACTAGGAGGGGTTGACGGAATCAGGTTCGGAACGGCTGATTATATGGCGAGGGCTTTCGCGATGAATTTTTGGCGGTTGTGTGCGTTTTGGACCTTTTGGTGGGGCAAGAAATGAGTCCCCCGCCTCCCAGCTAGAATAGTGACACAGGGCTGATGCCTGATAAGGAGCATATTCGGCGTTAAAGTTGAGCTTGACCATGTCTGGATTACTTGGCTGCCTGGAGGTAGGCGACTAAGATAAGGCTGTACAGAAAATAAATTCTTATTAAACTGGGTTTAGACAGTTGATGTGATTGATTGATTTTGTCATCTATGCAGTCAACGACTGTTTTCTATCCCAACCTATCACACATCAAGATATATTGAGCAGTAAGAGTCATCCATAAAGAATTAAAGAGTCATAAGAATGAGTAACCCACCAGGTAGGAGCGTCCAAAGATGATTCACGACATACTCCTTCCTTGACCGAGTATGACCTCACCTTAGCATACAGTCCTGAGGCATCAAGAACTTGACCAGGACTCCGTAATTTTCTACAACTCCAACCTTGTATCAGTGTAGGACGAAGCAAGGCTGAAGGCATATCTACAATTGCAGCTGATATTGTCAGTCTTACTGGCCATATATCAGCGAGTCATATCTGTACACATCCTGGTCGATCTACCTTCCCTTGGAGACTTGTGTCAGCCCTGTTTCGAGGCACAATTGGTCCCAAGACAGCAAAGATTGGATTGCACCCATTCGAACATGGAGAAGTTGTAGAGCGAGCAGCACTTACTTGACTTAACGACATTTGCAAGAAGGGTTTGTCAATTTCGGAGAGGTTGTGTGTCCCTTGTTCGGTTGGTTCCTGTGCTGTGTTATTGCTGCTGTCTTCTGTATCAAACACTCTCACATTGATGGCCTGACAGAATTGTCTTTGTCTGTCCGTTTAACTTTGATTTAGAAAACTTCCTTGCGGAAAGGCTTGCACTACATCGATTGGCATACACATATTGTCGGACGTCTGGAGATCGTTCGGCATCTAATACACATTTGCAACTTGAAGTGTAATTATATTCGAATTGATCATGTACGGCGACCTCTTCCGTTGCGCCGTGTTGACGAGAACGAGTATTTCCCGAGAGGTGCCGAGACAGGGACGGCATTTGCGGTCTCTATCATCAGCGTTATCGATACCATCAAGTCTCAATTGGAAGCATCGACGGCCACGCAGCCGATCATATACGCACCAAGCCGAGCCCACAGTGGGCGGGTCCCAGCAAAGTCAGATTCTCACCCACCCGCAGGCGTCTTTACATTCAAAGTCGCACAGGCAAAGGCTCTTTCACACGTGTTCGGACGTTTCTTCCGTGTCCACCGGGATTTCCCCAAGCGCCGCTGTTCGGACTGCCCCTCCTCTTGACTCGACAGTCCGAGCCCACTCTATATACAGCGACTGCTTCCCAGTCAATAATCGACGCAACAACTTGGCTTCAGTCTTTGCTCAAGCCTCCGTTGTCGAGTCTTTGTCTTTCTCGAACCGCCTACAGCAGAAAAGACTCTTTTCCTCAACCACAATGGTTGCCACAAAGCTCGACGGCAATGCAATTGCCAAGTCGATCCGGGAGAAGCTCTGTGCTGAGGTGACTGAGAAGCAGAAGGTTAACCCCAGATTCAAGCCCTGCCTCAAGATCATTCAAGGTATGACCTTTGCTCATAGCACTATACTTTCCAACGCTGACTCAATTGTCCTACAGTGGGTGATCGCTCAGACTCTTGTTCGTAACAATTCTGCCCCGCCATCATGAGATCATCTCACCACTAACCCCGCCATGTAGCTACCTATGTTCGTATGAAGCTCAAAGCTGCTGGAGAGGTTAGTTGAGAGAATTCGCACCTCAATACTCGCCCACTAACTCAATTGTAGGCTGGTATTGATAGCCAACTGCTGCACTACCCTGAATCTATCTCCGAGGCAGAGCTCCTTGACCACATTCGCCAGTTCAACAACGACCCTGCTGTCCATGGTATTCTGGTTCAACTACCTCTCCCCAAGCACATTTCTGAGTATACTGTCACATCCTTTGTAGCTGATGAAAAGGATGTCGATGGATTTGGCACCAAGAACATTGGAGAGCTCGCTAAAAGGGGTGGCAAGCCTCTTTTCATTCCTTGCACACCCAAGGGTTGCATGATCCTCCTCAAGGAATCTGGTATTGACCTGAAGGGCAAGAACGCCGTTGTCCTCGGAAGAAGTGATATCGTCGGCAGCCCCGTCAGCTATCTTTTGCGAAACGCCGATGCCACTGTTACCGTTGTGCACTCCAAGACACAAAACATTGAGCAGTATGTCCGTAACGCAGATGTTGTTGTCGCTGCTATTGGTCAGCCTCTCTTTGTCCAGGGCAGTTGGATCAAGCCTGGCGCCGTTGTCATCGATGTTGGCACCAACTTCCTACCCGATGCCACCAAGAAGTCTGGTTACCGACTTGTTGGCGATGTGGACTACGCTGCTGCAGTTGAGGTTGCTTCCGCCATCACTCCCGTTCCTGGTGGTGTCGGACCCATGACTGTTGCCATGTTGATGCAGAACGTTGTCGATGCCACAACTTGGTACTTTGAGTCTCAAAAGCTTCGCAAGACCATTCCTCTACCACTGAAGCTGGAGGACCCCGTTCCTTCAGATATCGCTGTTTCGCGAGCGCAGACACCTAAAGATATCACACGCATTGCTGCTGAGATTGGCATTGCACCCCACGAGCTTGAGCCTTACGGCGCTTACAAGGCCAAGGTCGACCTTGGTCTCATGCAGCGACTAGAGCATCGAAGAAACGGTCGTTATGTCGTTGTCACTGGCATAACTCCCACCCCCCTTGGTGAGGGCAAGTCCACAACGACTATGGGCTTGGCTCAGGCACTGGGGGCTCATGTAGGACGTATGACGTTTGCCAATGTACGACAACCTAGCCAGGGCCCTACCTTTGGAATCAAGGGAGGCGCTGCTGGCGGAGGCTACAGTCAAGTCATCCCTATGGATGAGTTCAACATGCATTTGACTGGCGATATCCACGCTATTACTGCCGCCAACAACCTTCTAGCGGCTGCTATCGAGACTCGTATCTTCCACGAGAACACCCAGAAAGATGGCCCCTTGTACAAGCGACTAGTTCCCGTCAAGAATGGAGAGAGGAAGTTTGCCCCTGTTATGTTCCGTCGTTTGAAGAAGCTTGGAATTGACAAGACAAACCCCGACGAGTTAACAGAAGACGAGATTCACCGATTTGCTCGATTGGATATTGACCCTGAGACTATCACCTGGAGGCGAGTTCTCGACGTCAACGACCGTCATCTGCGAGGCATCACAGTGGGCACCGCCCCTACCGAGAAGGGTCAGACACGAGAGACTGGGTTTGACATTACCGTCGCTAGCGAGTGTATGGCCATCCTGGCTCTCAGCAACAACCTGTCTGAGATGCGTGAGCGTCTGGGATCAATGGTCGTGGCCACATCACGAAGTGGTGATCCTGTTACAGCTGACGATATTGGTGCTGGCGGTGCCCTCACTGCTCTTATGAAGGATGCTATCAAGCCCAACCTCATGCAGACCCTTGAGGGCACTCCCGTCTTCGTCCATGCTGGTCCCTTTGCCAACATCAGTATTGGACAGAGCTCTATTCTTGCTGACAAGCTTGCGCTCAAGCTTGCTGGTACCGAGGCTGATGAAGACCACAATGAGAAGGCCGGTTTCGTCGTTACCGAGGCTGGGTTTGACTTCACCATGGGAGGTGAACGATTCTTCAACATCAAGTGCCGTACGTCTGGACTTGTTCCTGACGTCGTTGTCATCGTTGCCACAGTCCGAGCTCTCAAGGTCCATGGCGGTGCCCCTCCTATCGCACCTGGCGCTGCTCTCAGCCCTGTCTACAAGGAGGAGAATGTCGACATCCTGCGTGCTGGCTGCGTGAACCTCAAGAAGCAAATTGCCAATGCCAAGTCATTTGGCATTCCTGTCGTTGTTGCGATCAACAAGTTTGCGACCGACACAGAGGCCGAGATTGCTGTTATTCGTGAGGAGGCTGTCTCGGCCGGTGCTGAGGATGCTATCCTGTCTAACCACTGGGCTGAGGGTGGCAAGGGTGCTGTTGACCTGGCCCACGGTGTCATTGCGGCTGCTGAGAAGCCCAAGGACCTCAAATTCACATACAACCTCGAGGGAACCGTCCAGGAGCGTCTTGAGGCCATTGGAAAGCAGATGTATGGTGCTGAGAAGGTCGAGCTCAGCGAGCTTGCCCAGAAAAAGGTTGACACATACACTCGACAAGGGTTTGGTCACCTTCCTATTTGCGTGGCTAAGACGCAGTATTCCCTTTCTCACGATCCCGACCTGAAGGGCGCCCCTACTGGCTTCACGGTCCCCATTCGTGATGTCAGATTGGCTGCCGGAGCAGGATACTTGTAAGCTTATCCACTATTTCTCATCGCAACATAACTAACAGATACCTAGCTATGCCCTTGCTGCTGATATCCAGACAATTCCAGGCTTACCGACAGCTCCTGGTTATCTCAACGTTGATGTCGACGTGGAGACCGGCGAGATCCAAGGTCTGTTTTAATGATACCAAAACTCCCATGTATAGTGGATTAGTAGCTGGAAGTAAGGCACACGGGACTGTACTCCCTCAACTCAACGTGGGAGTCACGGATGGCAAGGCGAAACATTGGACGTGACATTTCAACACATGGTGCGGGACTGGTTTAGCGGAATTAGATATCATGCCGATTTATGGCAATAGTTTCAACGAATGTTTACTTGAACAAGTCACTTGTGATCAAAAGTTGATCGAAACCGACATTGAGTGTGCCGCCAATAGTCTATAATGCTGCAGGTTCACTAAAGTCAAAGCTGAACATTTACATGCTGCTATCAACCACAGGGGTTCTGGATTCTGCCTTGGCTGGAAATGCAGTCGCATCATGCATACTACGTAACAGGCGTCGACGGGATTTACCGTTATGTGTGTGAGCATAGAGTACAGTACAGCAGCCACGGAGCAGAAGACAAAGTCGCATGCCTATGCTACCGGGAATATGTAGGTCCCGTGTTATGTAACCTGGAACCACTGCGTACGTGGTTGGCCAGGAAGTTTACCACCACAGACAAGCCTCGTGCTAGACAATGTGACAGGATCGGAATCTCCCGTTGATAACTGTTGTGATGGGTCTAGAACACATGGAACAAGGCGTTCCGCGTGGAGCAACTATAAACCGAATAAAGTTTGACCTGTCAATAGAAACGCTCCAGGAGAGGTAGTGGGTAAAACGTTGCAAGTGATATTCAGGTTTTTGTTGTTTTATCGAGGCTCTGTTGGATTTGGAGAGGGAGAGAGAAAAGAGGTATTCGCACTGGAGTTGTCTCAGCCATGATTAGTTGTACTATTAATTACTTTGGTTACCCAAGGCCTGTCACCCAGCCGAGATTCCATTGCATGGGAGCTACAGATCCGAAGCTTGTTATTGGTCCCAACAAGATAGCCACGAGAAAGCCATGTAAGACTCAGCCCGACTTGACTAGCAAGGCGAGTAGGGCGAGAACCAATGGCTCGGCGCCACCAGAAGGACGTGACACCGTTTGACCCCTTGCCACCTATAAAGGTCATTCCATTCTTTAAACTCCGTGTAGTTTATCCAGAGTTAAAGGGGGTTGACGTTTATGGAAGTCGAGGAACAAGAGCTCCTTTTCTAGGGTGGGAGTAGATCTTGAGCGGCATTTACCTAATATAAATGTGTACTGTGTGAATTTCTCGGGGTCTAATTACACAACATTGCTTACTTATAGTAAACTATCGTGCTTTGACAAGCATTAGTCTTGAGTCTCTTGACGTTACGAAAAAGCCTTCAGACTCTTGTCCCACACCCAACAACCAAGACAGTCACTGCCGAAGATTCCAACCCCACCAACGGCTCTTGTACTTTCGGTACGGCTGGCAACAGAACGGGTTAGAAGCTGAGGCCCTTGACGCCATCTTCTGTACAGTGTCTGTGATAAACTGCGTACAGCTCCGCGGAGGGGTCCTGGATAGAGTTGCTTTTGCGAGACATATGACTGCTCTAGACGCGCCATATTGAGTAGGGAATGCGAAGAGTATAATGATTTAATTATTACCTGCTTGTGGCTTGTGTTTTTATGTTATTTTCCGTCCAAGACATTGGGTTCTATCCAGCTGTAGCTCTGGTCTGTGGGTATTATAAGAGCAAAGACATGGCAATTGCAGCATAAGCAGATGCTTCATGTAAGCTACATATATACAGATAATTTTCGTATATATATATGCAGACTAAGCGGTGATGATAACGGGCATGCCGATAACTGCCTTGTCAAGAGCCTGACCTAAAGCGTGGATCGTGCCTGTACCTATACTCATACTAAGAATAAGCATCTGACACTGCCTTGTACCAACGTGTCATGTAGACCTCATTCCCATGCCATCCAATACATTGGCTTGCTTCACAAGATCTTGCCCAAACTCTCCCTCCACGTTACCAGCACGATGGTGCGTCGTCGCCAAGACACAGCAGGACACTGCCACTCCTTGAAGCTATCAGCCCTAAATGATGCAGCCTCTGAAATGGAAGCTAAGTAAACAAGATTTCGGTAACTTCTAAGATTACCTACCAATAAGATCAGGTACCAGGACCTGAAGGCTCTGCCACTGATCTGAGCCCTACAGTGTGGGCTTGCTTAGCTCCTGTCGAGACCATTCGATTTTGAAACTAAATCAAGGCAGCCGACGCCATTTCAACCTCATACAAAGACCAACTTCTGGACCTTTCCTCCGAGTCTCTGTTTTATTTCATCAAGTACTGCCCCAAGAGCTGTCAGGTTCGTTTGGTCTCCATGTACACCAACCCTATGATTACTATACTATACCCTTGAGCAATTGCATCCCCTGAGCAACAGCATGACTTCAAAACATCCCTTGAGACGATCGTGTGCTTTTTGTCGAGCGAGGAAGATTAAGTGTTCCAACGAAACAATCTGCGAGGCTTGCCGCAAACAAGGCGTCGACTGTATCTATGATTTTGATTCTCCACGGGCTAAAGGACGGAACCCAAGCTTCGACGGCACCAAAGGCAGCAACCTGTTACAGGTACGACCTGAACATGATCTACCTGAAAGCAAGAGGAGAAGATCATGCTCGGCCAACTCCGCTTCTTCCATGTCTCCTGGAACAGCACATGAAGATCTCGTACCACTGGGCGATGGCGTCGAAAGCCTCGCCGCCTCCCTTGAGCAGGTGTTCCAGGACAATTTTTCCCAGGTGGTCTTTAGAGAAACAAATCGCATCGAGTTGAAGTCACAGAGCGACAGGGTTCGATGCACTGGACTCCTTCCTCTGGTAGCTCATGACCTTGTCGGCTATGTTGGCCAGGGATATAGTACCTTGGGGTCGTGCCAGTCCGATGATTCAAACAGCCAATTGATCCGTACTGGGCTGTCCAACGATGCAACATCCAGTATGTTCGACATTAGCACATCACACTGCAGCAGTCCCATTTCGACCTTTAGCCATCGACAGAGGAACCAGTTGATAGATGTATGGTTCTCAGCACATCCCCTGACCTTCCTTATCTCCAAGACGCTACTGCTCCGGGAGATGCGCGAAGATACATGCGACGAGATCCTCATAGCCGTTATGCTCGCAGATGCCAGTTTTGTTATCGGAGATGGCCCTGTGGTAACTCGCGGGCATGAACTCTTGCAGTGGGCCAAGACTCAGCTACAAATGCGACCGTCTTGCTACCTGTCCGAAGATAAGGGTGCCGCATATTCTGGCGTGCCAACAAGGGTTTACAAAGGAGTTACCACTGCACAAACATTGGTGTTACTAGCCTGGAATGCCCTCTCGTCGAGCGAATTCCGCCGAGCCATCTGCTATATCCAAGTTGCCAGCAAGTTGGTGACACAAATCAAGGATTGCATCTCGAAAGATACATCCCCACCCAGCTCGAGTCGCATCAACGGAGTCGATGTGCTCGATATTGAGAAAGAGCTTGTCACCAACCTATGGTGGACGACCTTTTCGCTCAACCTTTGGATGTCTATCCAGACAGGAGTCTTACCTGACATCACTCTGTCAACCTTTACACTTGACTCTCTTCCCGAGACAGAGACTTCGTCCGTCTCTATCCAACTCGACCTCGTTTCCGAGAACTTCAATACGTTACAGAAGCAGAAACGCAATATTCAAGAAATGCGACCCCTGGCTCACGTTGTCAATACTGTTGCATACCTGCTCTCACAGTCTGATCAGGCTGCATCACAACATGGTGTTAGTGCCTGCAGAGAGGCTATACGTGAAGTCGGGAGGGCAGATACTAAATGTTCCAATTCAGGTGGCCTATCAGATGATGAACCACAGCATTTGATCAATGCATTCCACCAGACCATGATCATCCAACTCCTTTTTCCCAAGAACGGGTCATTCTATGACCAAGTCATCATTCCAACAGAGACTTTGCATCAATTCTGCTCTTCATTGGAGCATGTCGTCCAATTTCTCTCATCTCCTGCGGGGCAACATTCAACCCCCGCTTCCCCTATCCATGAACCTCTGTCCAAAGCTCTTTGCAATCTTTTAGATGCCTGCTCTCGAGCTTTCAGTCTTGTTAGTGAGAACTTGGGGCTTGGTCTCGATCCTAGCTACTTCCGTCCTGAATGGGACAGTCGGTTGTGTTCTTTGGCAAGCTCTTTGTATACAATCAGTAAAACTGAGCACTTCTACCAGACTATGTCTTTGAGGAATGTGAGGAAACAACTGAAGGCTTGCATCAGAGCTTTTGGTGATCAGGACTCCTCGAATGCATTAGGGTTGCTGGACCCTAGAATGAACAGCATGCGATCCTTGTCCCGTTCTCCTCACAGTAACAACAAGTCTTCGAATACTTTCATTGTTACAGATGACTCTTCGACTGGCATCCCCTCACCCTTCCACTATGTAGAAGGTGATTCAAGAATATCTTCATCCATGCCATCCTCTTCAGCATCGTCAACCAGTGTCTCGACGCAATCCTTTACTCCTTTTGAAGAGATGGACAAGTGGCATATTGACGGAAGCTATCCTCAAGGTACCATTCCCGCGGGTAATCTGGCTTCTCCTGCTGTAGTCCATTCAGGGTTACAAAACGGAACTCCTATACACAACATGTGGTACTCCCAAGCGGCTCAGATGTTGAACTTTCAAACTACCAGCCCGGCCGCTATTCAAAGCACTCAGTGGGCTTGGCCTAGCACAAGTGCCGAGGACACTACGTATATGTCTTTCCAAACTATGGAAGAGGTATAAGCTTCTTGTTGACATAATGAACTGTTTGTGAAACTCGAATTGGAGTTACGATTTTATGATGAGGGATCAGGATGAACCACTTGTACATTGTGGAAATTGATCTAAATTCTGTAATTTGGTGTTGACTGCTGGCGGTATCAAATCCCGGACGCTGTTCATGTTTCCACAGCGTTCTGTATCGAGTATGTATCTAGTGAATGTACCTTATCAACATTTGCCCCTTGAAATAGGGTTAATACAATAATTTTCACCAGAGCCTACAGGACACCTGGAGTTTGGATGAGATGAATCAACATAGGTCTAATCTAGACTTCGGCGAGCTAATGATCCTTTCAAGTTCAGCGTTATCAGTAGTCATGCTTTTTTTGTATCTCGAAGAGATATGCCAAATTTTGCAGTCGAATCTAAGCTCATGTCTAGAGTTTGTCCCAATCAAACTTCATGAGCAGGTAAAAGCTGGCCAGAAATTGGGACCACCAACCCAGTCTCCGTATCACATTTGGTAGCTCACCGTGTCACTCAATTATCCACAAACTTACACCATGAGTCACATAGTCTTGTCTCCTTTATCAGTCACGATGTGCAATTCCAGAAAGCCACAATGATCAATATTGAGTTGTATCCAATCGGCACATACTGATTCAATCTCGCTCCATCAGGACCACATCGTGATATGGCAACGGATAACCGTGATTGCGTCATGAATTAAGTTCGATAAGGCAAGAATGGATGCGATAGAAGGGAATTTTGATAACGAAACTGCTGAGAATAGATATCAAGATAGACCCGCGTTGTTACAGCCGAATCTCCCGCCATTGGTAGTCTTAGAGGAAAAATTAAAACACAAAACCTAAGGTTAAGGTGTGAAGAATAAAGAATATAAGAGCACACCTAAAGCATCATAAAAGAACTAAATTATTTTATCTCTTAGATTAGTGTAGCTGAGTTTCTGTGACCCTGAGCGTAGGTAGTCAAGATCAAGATCTAGGGTAGGTAGGTATCGAATATCTGTCATCTTGACTATCATTCGAGTTGCATCACTGGGTTCATATGTTAAGTTGCCAGTTCTTACCTACGTAGGTAATGATTGGAATATCCTCTCAAAGTGAAACTATGAAGATGAAACCTTTATGGCATTGGACGTATTTGCGACTTGGAGTCCGATGTTGCGACCAACATGAGATGGGCTAGTTCTCATGGACAATGTTGGACAAGTGATTGTTAGGCGTATACCACTCTGCTCTCACACTTTCCAGGCAGTTACTCTCCGAATACTTGCTCCTTCAAATTGATCATCCATATGTTGCTTTGGTGTTTGTTGGCTCTTTCCCCAAGTTTATCACCACGTGCCTGCTTGGCTATTTCTATGTCGCTGACGTCAGCTGACAAGGGAAGCTCCTACTCGATGGCCAATCCGCTAACGTGAGCTTAGGAAAATAGCAGGAGCGATTTGATTTAACTACAAGGGAGCTCGACAACCGCATCAGTTTTACGCCCTGAACCTCCCAATATTCTAAGCGCTTGAGGAATCAGTCATGAGATTGCTTTACGCCTTCCCCGCAACTTGTGCGCTCATTTACCGCGCCAAGAGCAGAAATTCATTGACGCCCGCTGGCATCTTTGCTGCTACTCTGACAGCTATCGCGCACGCATATCACCCATGGAATCTACCATTTGCACTCCTATGCGTCTTCTTCCTTGCCGGGACGCGTGTGACACATGTGAGTTGCGCCCGCTATACCATCAAATACCCCTATTCTGACAGAATTTCAGATCAAGGAAGGAATCAAGTCCAATTACACACTCCGATCTAAGGGCACTTCCGGAGGAGAAGGGCCTAGAACACATGTTCAAGGTAAGCGCTTGAACGGTTTGATATCCTTCGCAAATAGCTGACACTTTGCAGTCCTCGCCAACAGTTTGATGGCCTCGGTTCTCTCCCTCCTCCATGCAAACCAGCTACGCAAACGAGAAGCCGCATTCGCCGACCCCAATACCCCGGATCCTGCGGGATCACTATGCTTCTCCTGGGGCGGTGACCTGTTGGTAGTTGGAATTATCGCCAACTATGCAGCGGTTGCGGCCGATACCTTCAGCTCCGAGCTTGGCATTCTCTCCTCAGGACAACCCCGCCTCATCACATCACCGACTCTACGAAAGGTGCCTCGCGGAACAAACGGTGGTGTATCACTGCTGGGACTGGGTGCAGGTCTGTTGGGATCCATGATCATTGTCACTGCATCTATGCTGTTTCTGCCATCATGCACAGAGGAATCAGCCCAGACGCCCGCAGGTGGTGTGCCGTGGACAATGCTGGAGCGCCGCAAATTCATGGGCTTCATGGTGCTCTGGGGTGCTCTTGGCAGTGTCTTGGACAGTTTCCTAGGAGGTCTATTTCAACGTTCAGTTCGAGATGTACGTTCTGGGAAAATTGTTGAGGGCGAGGGTGGCAACCGGGTGCTGGTAGCCGAGTCTGCTGAAGGTGCTGCCGCGCACCTCAAAAAGGGAGACGTCAAAGAGAAGTCGGAGGGCTCCGCTATTGCAGACGATCATGATGATGCTCATGCCGAGGTTTACGATCCTAAGGACAAGCACCGCAAGTCAAGTTTTGGAGATCAACGACCATCGCGGATCATTGAAAATGGATGGGATCTCCTGGACAACAATGATGTCAACTTCCTCATGGCGGCTATGATGAGCGTTGGCGGCATGGCGGTAGCAAGTTGGTACTGGGACGTACCCATACAGAGCGTCATGGGCGTGTAGTGACACAATTAGCGACGTCATTTTGAGGGTCAAGGACAAAATTTTGAACTTGGCCCTTCTTTTTTGCCAAGACCAATGAGAATAAAGTGATGTAAAAAGAAACCCGCCGCCCATTTTGGTAGGTCTTGATCCATCACGAGATTTAAACCACCGTTACCCGTTGCCACTGGATGGTGTTGAACTGCGTCAAGACAGGAATTTTAAACAACTCCAGCTTGGCACGGTCAACCCCCGGTGAAGGTCCGTCACACACCGTCAATGCCCCCGCCGGGTCTCGGCGTGAATCGCAGCGTATCGGAATGTCAGACCCGGAGTTGATTCCGAGGTGCCAGGTGCCTGAATTCTTCATCGATGCAAAGTCCAGTGCGGAACCGGCAGATTTCAATTCCAAAACCCGGCATGATATCTCAACAACTTAGTCCAACCCCATTCGTGCGTCGAATTATCTAGACGTGATTCCATCACCCAATTCCCCAGATTTATGACCGGGAAAATGGGAGGGTGGGAGCGATGAAAACCGAACGATTTGCTTTCTTTTTCCGGCGATCCAATGACCTTGAGGCCTTTAGTGATCGAGATTAATTGCTCTTTGTTATCCAGAGATAGCAAGATATCGACAGAAACCTGGGGTAAACACAGAACCGGACGAGTTCAAGTTGCTCATTTAAATGTGTAATAGGTTCAAGGTTGAGTCTGATTGGTTCGTCAATTTACAGCAAGTTAAATGGGGATTGCGGGGGCGGCAGATCTCCATCTCAAGTCGGGTGGGACATTGAAGCAGGAGAATTGCCTGTTTGAGTAGTTATTCACGTTCAAGCCAAGAAATGCAATTATCATAATTTTAATGTTTTTGCTGAAGTATAAGGTTAATGATTTTCTTTTCTGTTCACGTTGAGGGTATATCGTAGCGATAGTAGAGCGGCAAGCGCAATCGTGGCGCAGTTGCCAAACCCCGTATCGCGATCTTACTCGTCGCTCCTGCCCCAATAAATAATACAACTCAACGAAGAAGGAACAATATGCGCAAGATTCTCTCGTCAGGGAAACTCATCAGCCCATCTCAATAACAGAAATAAAATTTATCCCCTTCATGCCTTCAGACTCATACAAAAGCGCCCCATTTGGGTATTATTCCAAGTCTTGGCCTGCCTTATCATTACGATAAATTTACTTGAGAGCTTGTCAATTAAGCAGTCGGAAAATGCAGTACCCCTGCATACCGGGGGGTCTATCTTCTTTTCTGGTCTCGTGCGAGCCTGCCCCGCAAGAAAAGTCTCGAATTGTTATTATCGCGATGCTTCGAAGTTCCTCAATAGAGGAACCAGGTCAAGGGTCTCCTGAAAACAGTTACAGTCACAACATTCACGATACACTTACGCAACTGCAACTGTGAAATCTGTGACCTTGCAAAGTATCTTGACTTCTCTACGCTCTAGAGTCATGGCTTTACACCCCAGTCTAGTCAACCCACACATAGGAACCGTTTGTTACAGCCAGTCGGATTCAGCTCGGGAATAATTGAACCCTGGACTGGGCGCCGGCAGAATGGAGTCGTTGCTTTGATTCTACAGTAGATCGCTTTTCCAGGAGAAATGGAAGAAGAGGCGAAGAAATCGAGTGTCATGGCCGGACCAACGCTAATCCAAAGCTCAAGAATAGTTACCACTCAACTCTTGACTTTCATCGCGCATATCCGAAGCCGGAGTCCTCAGCCGCATACACTCGTGTCAGGGCTGAGCAGGCTGGAGTGCCTGAAAATCTGGAGCGTCCCGACAACCACATTACAATCTACGGTCTGGGGAAATGGAGGAAACTCAGTTTTGCTGAGCGATTTACAGTTCGTCGGCATTGAAAAGGCAGCCAACCAAAGGCTTTGACGTCTGAAACGGCTTTGAAGCCGTCCTACTGAAAACACAACGTGAGATAACAGGCATTATGCAGAACATGCTTGGAGCCAATCAAGGCTGAGTGATAAGAATCGGTGTCTCTCCAAGCACGCCTAGTCAACTTCATCACCAACACCACCCCAAAAAAAGAATACCGTACCTAAGAAAGCCAAAGCCACATACAGATACACCCGGGCAGCGCTGATACCAAAAAAGAAGCGGCGGTAGAAGGAACAGGGCTTCCGCCTATGGCGTCGTGGCCCATGGTTGGATCAGTCGAACAAAGAAGCAGGGCCGTCTTGCCCAGAATAGTATGGTTTTACTGGGGCCCAAGAAACGATTTGGTAACAGTTCAGGGACAAACCGGAACCACCGAGGCTGTTGGGGCTTTTTGGAGAGTCACAAGCACTAGGTTTCAAGCGGCTCTTGAAATAGCTGGGCCTGGGGCCTGGGGCCTACAGAGGGCTCAGGGCACATGTTGGTATCTGTGATGCCCTGTGTGCGCCTTTCGCTTCTTGTCTTGTCTGCTTCTACAGCACGTACGAATGTGAGCCAGGGATCAGTGACAGGGTCTGAGCCGAACGTTGTCACTGGTTCCTGGGGAATACAAGGGATTTAGGCTTTGTCAATACCCACCGCATATTGCCCTTTCTGTTGATGCGGCTGGCGTGTTTGATAAAGAATAAATTGAACTGAAGAATGTATCTGAACAAGGTCACAGAGCTCTACTAATGTGAATATAGGAAATACCGGGCAATCATGGATCCCAATATCAGTTTTTACTCATCATAACGGATAAACTAAACAGTTTGTCATTTGGGAGTCCAACAATCGCTCGGCTTTTTTCTTCCTCACCCTCTGAGAGGGCCATGTCCCACCCAACCCCAGGATCTTTGCCCACGAAAGCGCGGGCACCATTAGATAGCCTCGATGCCCAAAGGTGGGAGAAGTTTGGGGGTTCAATTTCCGGGGGATAGTAGGGGACGGAGGTGTGTCGGGAACTTCTCCCTATCTATGGTTTGCAACAGAGACAATTTATTGACTCAATAAGTGGTATCAAAGTCTTGATCGATATTGCAGGCTTTGCAATAGAGCAAAAAAGAAAAAGAGGCTTCTGAACTCTGGCACAACAAACGCTAAAACTAACACATAGTGGAGATGCATTTCGCACTGCTATCGCGTCAGCCATGCCTTTTTGGTAATTGGATGCACAAGCATACACGCAATTAACTCAACCTTTTAACTGTCAATGGACCATAGTCTGATAAGACGTTGGGTCAATTAGTTGCGGCTCACTGGGTCACCTATCGGAGTCAGGGCTCCGTAAGCGGAGTAGAAACACTCGATATCCGCCTACTATTGTCAGATAACTGATTGTTAAACAGCATTGAGCCGGCACTGAGCCGAATTGTCGTTAAACCAGGCCATAAAAATCACCGAGCCAACCTCCCCGGGCCGGTGATGGTTAGATAGGACGTCGATAAAAAAAGCACCGCCATATGCCGCTGGTGATCCCCGCCGAGCGGCTGTGTCAAATCGAACAGAGGGACGTACTATACACACTGCGCGCACCCCCCTCTGTCTCTGAGCAGCTCCGCCGAAGCCGCCCCCGTTATGTCATACTCATTGAGTCCTGCTATACACAGCACAAGACGGCGATGCCCCGAGAGTTTCGTCAATGCCGCTCAATGGGTGCGCTACTTGTCTCGTTCCGCGATTAAAAAGAAATTCCAACAATCAACAGAGACATACTGGCTCTACACTGCTGGACTGTGGGATTTCCGAATGGTCTGGCAACTATCTTACAGAGTAGCGAGAGTTTAATTTGAATGAATTGTAGTTGCTTCGTGACGAATACGTGCTGAAGAAAAGACGATCTGTGGTAGAAATCAAGTATCCCTTCCCTTGTGCATGCGATGTGAACGCCACCCCCCTCTCGAGGCCCTGCCACGCACCAATTATGGTTTCTGACCGAAGTTGACAACCCCACACCTCTGAAAGCCGGTAACAGCCACGCCCCTGCATCCGGCCGCAGGGAATCCTTATCTTTTGGCGGATGAGAGAGAGAGAGTCAACCATCTTTGGCGGCTCAAATCCGTAAACATAAAACCCGCCTCGCCCCGGCCTTCTAATAGTTCATTTTCGATCATCCTACACACATCGTCTGTTGTTTGATACACTTTGTATCTTAATATTATATCTCTTTTTCAGTTTCTCCTTACCAACCCCAACCACATCCACAATGGTTCGTCTTATTCGAGATGCTCGTTACCACCACCACCAACTAACACTATGCGCTCTAGGCTGCTCCCATCACTTCAAGGACGGAAACTCTCCAGAAGTTTCTGAAGCTCGACCAGAAGGGCCAGATTATGGCCGAATATGTCTGGGTTGATGCTGAAGGTGGTACCCGATCCAAATCTCGAGTAAGTTCAATATCCCCCATGTTCTGGCTATGGGCAGCATCGCACCTTCCTTCCTCCAAAAGTTGGCGGGCCGTCCCACGTGGTGGAGGCACATGGCCTCCCGATCGGCTGGGACCGATAGTGTTAAACCAGCGGAGGAAGGAAGGACGGAGCATGCGATGCCACACATTTCTATTATTGCATTGATAGCTAACCAGCTCGCAGACTCTCCCCGAGAAGGAATACACACCCGAGGACCTCCCCGTCTGGAACTTTGACGGTTCATCTACCAACCAGGCCCCTGGCGAGAACTCCGATGTCTACCTCCGCCCTTGCGCCGTCTACCCCGATCCTTTCCGTGGTTCTCCCAACATCATTGTGCTGGCAGAGTGCTGGAACCCCGATGGTGTTCCCAACAAGTACAACTTCCGTCATGACTGCGTGAAGGTCATGGACACATACGCCGACGAGGAGCCCTGGTTCGGTCTTGAGCAAGAGTACACTCTGCTCGGCAGCGACGGCCGACCTTATGGCTGGCCCGCTGGTGGTTTCCCCGCTCCGTAAGTTACTCTCATGGTAGAGGCAAGAAGCCTACTAACAACCCCCAAGTCAGGGTGAATACTACTGTGGTGTCGGTACTGGCAAGGTTGTCCAGCGTGATATCGTCGAGGCTCACTACAAGGCCTGCTTATGTAAGTAAAATTTCATTGGTGGTCGTTTTTAAGTGGTGGCTGGTTTCACGGCCACACTTATGAACACCCCAGTATCTTTACTATCGACGACAGCTTGCTAACATACTTTTACAGATGCTGGTATTAAGATTTCTGGTACCAATGCTGAGGTTATGCCTGCCCAGTGGGAGTACCAGGTCGGTCCCTGCACCGGAATCGAGATGGGTGACCAGCTCTGGATTTCGCGATTCTTCCTCCACCGTGTCGCCGAAGAGTTCGGCGCAAAGGTTTCTCTGCACCCCAAGCCTATCCCTGGTGATTGGAATGGAGCTGGACTTCACAGCGTGAGTTTTGCCGTCATTTTGAGCCAGAAACGAGTCGATTTGGCCAAGGATTGAGCGAGTTATGCTAACTTTTATCTCAGAACTTCTCCACCAAGGCCATGCGTGAGGAGGGCGGCATGAAGAAGATTGAGGAGGCGCTCAAGAAGCTTGAGCCTCATCACGTCGAGTGCATTGCTGAGTATGGTGAGGAC
Source organism: Fusarium longipes (assembly GCA_013618495.1). Classification (NCBI taxonomy): domain Eukaryota; kingdom Fungi; phylum Ascomycota; class Sordariomycetes; order Hypocreales; family Nectriaceae; genus Fusarium; species Fusarium longipes. The sequence goes on along the minus strand of JABFEY010000042.1, from coordinate 1,671 downwards.
AACGACCTCCGCTTGACTGGCCGCCACGAGACCGGTTCTATCGATCAGTTCACATGGGGCGTTGCCAACCGTGGCACAAGTATTCGCGTGCCCCGCGAAACTGCTGCCAAGGGCTACGGTTACTTCGAGGATCGTCGTCCTGCCTCCAACGCCGACCCTTACCGGGTTACCAAGGTCCTCCTTCAGTTCTCTATGGCTTAAAGCGTGTTTTTTGATGATCCGGACGATTTCGTCTCATGGTTTACGGCGTGACGGTATGGGAAACTATTTGATTACATAGATAGCATGAGAATGGGTCCCTCAGGGACCCAGTAATGACAAGAATCAGTGAAACAACCATCAAGTCCGTCATAGTAGATCGAACATATGTGAAATCGGATTGATACTGCGCGACCAGATACCAAACGAAACAAAGATCTTATTGTTGAAAGATTGAACTCAACACTTTGTATGGTCGAAAGTCGTTTCGTTGTGGTGGTAATGTATGCCTACATCCAACAATAGTAGACATGTCGTCAAATCAAGCATGTTTACTTGCCGTGTGACAAAAAAAGCCGACCAACTACCCCGCAAATCTTTCCGCACAATTTAAGGTTATTAATGCCACGCGAGAGCTGCAGGCGTGCGACCCACTCACTATCCGTCATTCCATCAAGAGGAAGGAGCTCCTAACCATGATGTGCCTAGACATCACCAGCAGGAACTGTGACGACAGGGATGATGACTCGTCGGTAACGTGGTTTGATCATGGGAATGGAACTGCAACATCTATCAGGAACAAAAACAAATAACTTATGTCTCGTCTAAAGATCATAAACTGGACTACTAATTTCGTCCCTTATGCTTTTAAGGACCAGGTTTTCTGAACATCTGGGCTTGAATATTGTGACTCTTTACATTATTTATTGATTTAAGTATCCACCTTTCTCGAGATCCTCATAATCACCAACCATAAAATTGGCCTCGCCCAAACATGCAGAAGAGGATGATCACTTCCACGAGGTAAGATTTGCCGGATTCAGCAACACCAGAGACAAAATGAAGACGTGCTGGGGCATTCTCCATCTCAGTTATACAATCTCTTATCAGCTGAGTGAGACTGTTGAAGATGTCCTGTAGTTGCTTAGGACCAGCCCTTGATTGTCTTTTTTGAACCGACAGTCTTGATTGAAATGGGCTCCAGCTTTTCGGCACGGTCAGTATACGCAGTTAGGCTCTCATTCTCATGGAGCTTGGCGTATGGCAGTTGCACCTTTGAACCATCACTGGTCTTGGGGTGGTTAACCAGGATGGTTCTGTAAGCGCGAGGGAGGTTTTGATCAATGCAATCAACTACATGACCATGAAATAATGTCGCGTCCGGTTCGGGGCAAGTATCTTGCTCGTCACCGGTTTCCTGGTTCTTGACTTGTGTGGGTGTAGCTTGGGGTTTCACACCCTGCTTGAAGAGTTTGCACTTACTCTTGTACAAGCTAGTGAGCCTCGCTCTATAGCCCTCATTGTCTTGGCTATTCTCTTCGTCTTCATTACGACAGAATTCTTCAAACTCGTCATCTGTCAGTGGACGGATCAACCATTATTATTGCAAGTGTGATGCGGGAGCAATCGATGCGAGAGCAGATGATCGACATTAGTCAAAGACCTGCTCCCGCATCGATTGCTCCCGCATCA